>JAUYWG010000066.1:2108547-2119079 GCA_034779775.1 Enteromius afrohamiltoni | reverse complement strand
ATGCAGCCTTGGTCTGACGCAAGAAGCAAGTCATTGCTGATTTTAACAAGCGCAGTTTCTGTGCTGTGATGGGGCCTGAAATTCTCCATAAATACTGTTTTTTTGCAAGAGTTGAGCAGATACAACTGACATAACTGAAAGATTAGAAATGGGTCTGTAATTTGCAAGTTCACTAGGGTCTAGTTGTGGTTTCTTAATAAGAGGCTTAATAACCATCAGCTTGAAAGATTTAGGGACGTGGCCTAAAGATAACGACGAGTTGATAATATTGTGTACAGGATCTAATAGACATGTTGTTGTTGGCATTACTACTAAATGATATGTACAAAAAATATGGTACTCAAGTGTGTATGTTTGATTCTGGGTGTCATGTTTGATCAAAATTATTGATGGGGTCACTTGGTATTGATTGCAATTCTTTGCCCTTGATGGTACCATATTGTCAAGTTACCGCAAATAATTAAATGGATGGTTCATCTCTAAATTCACAATGTTGCTGTGCTAACTTTGGAAAAAAACTCGGTAAGGGTGTTTTGTCTGTGTGTATTAATGTTTACTTGATCTATCATGCTTAGTCTACAGGGACAAAGAGTTTTACTTTCAGTACTTTTATTGAATATTTTATTTAATTATTGATGTATGCCCTCTTTGATTGACAGGTGTATTCTGACTGAGGATCAGCGCAGGATGTTTGAGAAGCTCTCCATGTACTGCGATCAGTACGCACAACTGATTCCTGTGTCCTTCGTACTGGGTAAGTGCTTACGCTAGTGCTTTTTTTGTGGATTAAAACAACCAAATCCCAACCTCTGTCTCCTCCTGCAGGGTTTTACGTGACTCTTGTGGTGACTCGTTGGTGGGGTCAGTTCGAGAGCATCCCGTGGCCAGACCGGCTGTCAGCGCTGGTCAGTGGACACGTCCGGGGCGAGGATGAAGGGGCCAGACTTGTCCGCAGGAGTCTAATGCGTTACGCTAACCTGTCGGGCCTCCTCATCTACCGCTCGGTCAGCACCGCCGTCTACAAGAGATTCCCGACCATGAGCCACCTGGTTCAAGCAGGTAAACTGTGATTCAGGCTAAGCAGCGTGGCCTAGAACAGAGATTAAAGCCATGTTTTGTGCCGGTACCTTTCAGTATCTGGGATTTATCCTCAAAGAGGAAACAGGAAGGAATTACGGCCAGATTCCTAAGAGCTTTGGATGTTGAGAAATAGTTCACACAAACATGTTCTGTCATAATTCACCCAACCTCATGTCAACTCACTATTTATACTATAATATTTAAAAAGTATTTTTTAATTTAAACGTAAAAAATCGTTTGAAATGAATGAATACTTGTTTCGTCCAGAATCAATGTCTATTGACTATTTTAATCATTTCCATCAGTACAAATCTTAATTATCTTAGTTCTAAAAATCTTAATTGTGTGCTTCTAATTTTATAGCAACATTTTGGACCCTTTTCTATTCTTACATGAATTTTCCAAAAGAAAATTGATTCAGTCACTGTGGAAGAACTTTACTGACCTGTAGATAGCCAAGTAATCCCAGCTGAGTCACACCTGTACATACTGAACACTATAGAGTATCCTGTTATAACTAATTTCCCAAGAATATCATTATCGGCTTAAACTTTAAGGTTTGTATTCATGGAAATTACTTAAATAGTCAAACCTGGTCATTAGAATACATTTGGCAATATCATAATTGAACCAGATCTCAAAATTAACCTTGGCCCAGGCCAGAGCAGCCCCCTCGACTCATTCTGAGGATGATTTTTGGAGCTTGACAGCCTCTGATGGCTGTCTGATTTCATGCAAAAGTGCAAAGTCAGCAGTCATATGGGTTGAAAACTCTCCTGTACTATAGGTCTGATGACGGCTGAGGAACTGAGGCAGTTAGAGGAGCTGCCATCCCCTCATAATAAGTTCTGGGTTCCCTGCATGTGGTTTGTCAGTCTGGCCATGAGAGCTCGATCTGAAGGACGCATCAATAATGACGTCGCCATGACCGCCATCCTAAACGTATGTCTGTCTGTGTATATAGACTCATCACTCCTGTGATTCTGATCCTGTGTTTCATAAATTTCACTTCTTTTTTTTTTTTGCATGAATATTTTGTGTAGAATAAAAATGTTTGGTTAATATCGAGTTTATTTGACTGTTTTAATGTTTGCCGTTTATAATGGTATTTATCATAGAATACCAATAATAGCCTATATAAAAAAAAACATAGTTACAATTTACTTTACAGTTACAAATTACTTCAAGAAAAAAGTACTCAGTAACGTAATTCAATTACCCCAATATAAAAGTAATTTATACTTTGTATTACGGATTACTTTTGGATTACTTTAAGTTGCATATGTAAATAAAATAAAAAAGCAATATCTAAGCAGGCTACTTTTTTTATTAATGACTTTAACATTTAAACTAATAAAAACTATACTAAAAATTGTGTCTTGTTTAACCATCTCATATTACAGTCCTTACATATACAAAATATATGGCTAGTGGATTACAGTTACTTGATTTTGTATCCTGATTACATGTAATCCGTTACTTCCCAACCCTGCTGATAACATGTAATTTTGGATTACGTAATCAGATTTAAAAAATTGTGTACTCGTATTATACAGTATTGCATTTTAAAATGTTCATAATCAGATTACAGTTACATTTCAAGTATTCAATGATTACATATTATTTGTAAAATGACAGTACATTATTCATGCTGTAATTTATTGATTAATTTAGCGATTCCTAAATAAATGTTTGCCATCTAAAAAAAAATCTGCTTGTCAAAAGCTTTGACAATATTCACAATATAGAATGGTCATGTAAGTGTTCGTATTCGTACTTCTGAATTTTGGGTGGTGGGGGAAGTAATGTATGTTTAAATCAAGTTCTAAATATCTGTCAGAATACATTACCCAACACCATATCTGATTATTTAATTATTGTTGTGAACGATTCACTGAGTGGAGTCTGATTCAATCCACTAACGTACGAGTTCGAGTTTGTTTAATGAATCTTTTGACTGAACCGTTTCACATGAATCATTTTTCGCGAATGAACGACATGAATTTCGTTGTTTGCAGCATAGCGCGAAATGTAACAAGATTATGTATGACAAAATGCACCTCATGATGATTAAGTCGTATGGACCTGTAAAATATACATAACTCTAACTGTTTTCGGTTTGTTTTAATACTGACGTGACTGAAAAATAACTCAAGTGAGGTAGATCAAACATCATATAGTTTTCAGTTTTTATATAATCGTGGAGTTTCAGTAGTAACATCTGGCCCTGAAGCAAACCTATTCAGATGATATGTCACTAAGAACTCCACAATTCTCCCTGTGAGCAATAGTTTTTTCTCTGGTAGGAGTTGAACACACTGCGCTCTCAGTGTATGAGGCTGTATGGCTATGACTGGATCAGCCTACCTCTCGTTTACACACAGGTTTGATGGTTCAAACTTCATTTAATAGTACTAACAATAGAGACAGAGACAGAACTAGCCAGACTATGACCACTCATAACATTTCAGAGTTCCCTAAATGATCCGAGCAAAATCTGACATTATTGAGTTGAACTAACCCAATTTATCTGACCATTTGTTGTTGATTCATTTATTATATATATATGATTAGCCTAATCTCTGGATGGAATGGGAAATCATAGCTAAATGATCTCTAATTGGTTGGCAGGGCTGTAATACTCAAGTCCGGACTTGTCTCTGACTTCACCAAATGTTCTTGTTGGTCTCGGCCGAGTCCAGCAATATCTTTTTTTTCCCTTCAAAAACAAACCAAACAATGCTTTCTATATCTTTGCAAAACAACTAGTACTGTACTAGCCTGCACTCAGGTCAATATGTACTCATTATAAAGCTTTACTTTATTTTTAAATACTATAAAACTATTTTTTTTTGTCAGTACATTTCGCCAAAAAAAAAGACAAGTAATGCGTATGTGCTATTCCAGATAGGTGTGTTAAACCAATTGGAAATAAACTCTGTAGGGCATTGGTTCTCCAGATTCTAGTTTGAAGACCCCTGCTTTTTGATCATTTTTTAAATGATTTTCTTAGAATAGGAAATATGCTGTCTCTCGCATCACATACAATATCAATAGTTAAGTATGTCTTGAAGAGGATCCTTTTTTTCTCTTATTTGGACTCGGTCTTGAGTTGGACTTGGCTTGACTACAGCTCTGTTGGTTGGAATGGCTAATAGTGAGCCCTGATTGCTTGGAATAGTCTCTGATTGGTTGGAATGGGCAGCTATGATCTCTAACTGATTGGCATGAACATTTGTGCACACTGAATTGTTGAAATGATTGTCGATGATAACAAGATGGTAAGTTTTTGTCATGCTTTTAAACCGTTTGCAAATGTCCTGTGCTCTCTGATAGGTTGTAACCGTGGCCGTGTACAGTTTCTTTTTGGCTTGTCTGATTGGTCGGCAGTTCCTCGACCCCGCCCAGGGTTACCCAGGTCACAACCTCGACTTCTACCTGCCTGTCTTCACCTTACTGCAGTTCTTCTTCTATGTGGGCTGGCTCAAGGTGTGTTATCTTATTAGTGAAGTCTCGCATTAGTTGGAGTGCCATTCCGCGCTCACAGTCCCTAATAACTGGTATTTATGGACTAAAATTACTGTTTAGGGCTCAATAAACATTGCCAAATTATATGGAGTTTAATGCAGCTGACATGACGTACACAAAACTTGGTTATACAAACAAATTTAGTGAGACACCACATTAATAATGGTTACACTGATGTAATGGAGCTACATCATCTTTAACAAAAAGTCAGAAAATAAAAACGCGTTTGTGTGTTTCCAGGTGGCAGAGCAGCTTATTAACCCGTTTGGGGAGGATGACGATGACTTTGAGACAAATTGGCTGGTGGACCGTAATTTACAGGTACATCATCTGCCCCACTAATGACATGTTTCTTGATCTGCTTTGTGTCATTCTGTCTTGTCTTGCTCTGTGGATTTGTGTGTCTGGTTGTACAGTCTCTCTGGTTAAATCTCCCCACTTGTGTCTCTGTATTATAAGGTGTGCTAAATAATTATTTTGAGCATGCATCATGGGACAAAATGATTTCTATCGACAGCTTTTGACAGTTTCATGCCAATGATGCCAATGTAGAAATACTCTTACAAGACTATTTGTCACACAATATTACTTTATTTTTCACCTGAAAATATCTAATTTATTCTAATCTTACAATAAAGAGTATTTTTACTGCACATTTTTGATACCTGGGTCCAGGTATCAATGGGAGGCAGGTGCTCTAACAAGGGGGTTAAAGGCCATGACCCCTAGCATCAGTCACTAGAGCTTTTTGAGATCGGGGGTGAGGTTTACCTGCACAGCACCTATTTGCTGGCCTCCATTACACTTGCATCAGATCTTTAGTTTTGTGTCACATGAGCCAACACTACAGAATTTCGGAGGTGTTAAACATGAATATTTCTCCTTTTTGTAAGCACCTGTGCTTATATAAACATAACTAGTCTTTCCCCCAGGTGTCTCTGCTGTCCGTGGATGAGATGTACGATCTGGTTCCTCTGGTTGAGAGGGATAAATACTGGGATGAATCTGAACCTCAGCCTCCTTACACAGCTGCCAGCGCCGAACACCGCAAACCCTCATTTATGGGATCTGCTTTGGACATCAGGTGACACACAAGCACCTTCACACACACTTAAACCAACAGCACACACATGCACATTCAGATTTTTATAAAAAAATTCTTTAGTAAAGTGGCATGAAAACCATTAGAAAAATGTGTTATGTATATATTAAATATATGTATATATAATGTAAATTGCATGTATATCATTTTATGCTATATTTTTAAAATATATGTAATTATGTATGTATGTATTTACATATACATAATAAATGTAGTACACTCGTATTTATTATGTAAATAATAGCTTTTATTTCGGATGCGAATAATCTCAATTAATCGTTTGACTTCATTAATTATTATATGTTAGGGTGGAATAATATTACAGAATTTTATAGAAATAGAACTGCCAAAAAGTCTATTTTATGGTGGAGTTGCATAGATCAGTAAAAACAAGCCAGGCAATATTTTCAAGATTTAAAAGCACATTTTGTCTACAGAAGATCCTCAAGGTCGGTTGTGGGATATAAACAAGGTCACTGTTTTCTCTCTGTCTCTCAGCGTTCCCAAGGAGGAAATGGAATTCCAGCACAATTTGGAGCAGATTAAAGAACATGAGGAGGCCAATCATTCCACTCCATTTCTGGGCAGCTTGAGTCGCATTCTGGGTGTCCAGTCGCCCAATTTTCCTCGCTCGACTCCCACATCCCGAGTCTCCCTTTTGCGGCGGCGTCCTCGTGCCCCCTTCTCTCGCTTCCCCCTTTACCTCCATCCCGAGAGCTCTCCGATGCCCGGCCACCCTAGGAACGCTGACATGGAGGATGCTTTCTCATCCATGCCTCTTTACGAAAGACCCGGATTCTACAGTTGCCCTCAGACGCCCATCCACTGCATCCCTCCCTCCATTCCTCGCCCAAGACCACGAAGAGCCCATGGCGACAGCTCTGGCTCCCTGGCGCATCCGTTGATGGGCTCGCAAGTCCTGGCTCCCCCCGACACGCCCGCGCCTCCTTCCTCTGCCTTCCCTTGGGTGGGTGAAGACAGTGAACATTCGTGTCCCGCTTTCTCCTTTCCAGACCCTGTTCCTGAGCTGTTACCAAAAGTGCGTCCGAGTCAAGGGTTGCCGTCACGCCGCCCCTTGCCTCTTCGACTCTCTTTGGAGACATCTCCATCTCCGTCTACGCCCGAAAGGGTGTTTTCTTTCACTTCTCCATCTTGGTCGCAAGCTCAAATCAACACCACCAGTTCAGGGAGTGTAAATGCAGCTGCAACTACAAACAGTAACAACAATCTATGCAACGGCGCGGCAAACAACCCCTGGCCAATCAACAGAAGCACCACTGCAAGCACAGCCAATCCCGTCAGCCCAAGCCCCACGACGACTCAGCAGACAGCCAATCAGCACAACTCTGCCAATGACTCTGGCATCTCATTGGCTTAGGGGGATCTGTTGGGTGCTGCGGTGAAAATGAAGGAACAGCTCTAAGTTATGTGAAAATACCAGCATGGATTGTCTTTCAGACTGGTTTAGAGCTGGTCTGACTGATTTAGATATGTTTATCTTTGCCTTGAGTGAGTGAAGATACTGAACATTTGGGTCCTTCTTTCTCCTCTCCAGACCCTGTACCCAAACTGTTATCTCAAGTATGCCTAAAAAAACTCTTGCAAACAACCCAATCAATATTTACACCAGAGAGGGTGCTTTCGTTCACAAGATTTTGGCTGCAAACTCAGATCAACTTCAGGAAGTGTGAATGTGGTTGTGTTGGCTAGCAGCAATGCTAACCTGTGCAAAGATGCGGCAAACAACCCCTGGCCAATCAGCAGAAGCACCACTGCAAGCACAGCCAATCCCGTCAGCCTAAGCCCCATGGCGACTCAGCAGACAGCCAATCATCACCACTCATTGGCTGAGGGGATCTGTGGGGTGCTGTGGTGAAAACAAAGGAACAGCTTTGAGTTGGGTGGAAAATACCAGCATGGGTTCTCTTCCAGACTAGATTAGAGCTGGTCTAGCATGTCTTTAAAGGCATTTTAAGAGAGCTCAGTATCAAAACCCTGTCCAGGGTTCTCAGAAACGTCTGAGGTAGTGAATAGAAATTCAAATTTTCCAGAACAGCACAAGACAAAAAAAATCATCGGTAGACTTTCTGATGTCTAAAAGAGGAAAATTAAAGATTATGTTGAGAAGTGAGAAAGTTGTTAAATTGCCATCACTCTGTTGTATAAGAAACACTTGTGCACAAACTAGTCAATGGCAAGGTAATAAAACACAAAATATAGGGCTTTTTTTTTTTTTTTTTTTTTACAGAATATTAACATTTTAGAATAACATTTATGATGTTATTAACTGTGGCAACACATCATCATAGTCTGTGACAAGGGTAACATGTATAAATTCCATCAATCAAACGGAATTGTTTATATCCAGTCTTTGTTTATTATTATAATGTTGTTGTACATTATATTGTGGTTGGAGAGGTCATAAAAATCAGTAAAAGTATTTGAACGTCTCATCTGTGTAACTCACTCTCCATTGTCACTCTCATTCATAGTGTTCATTTGCATTGTTGCAGAATATCTAAAGATATGTATTTTTTTAGACTATAAAATACAAATTGTATAAAAAGGCCCAGATCCACACAGAGATCCTTTCCAAACAGCCACTGTCGTAGAACAAACCTCTTCAGCACAATGCATCATGGGACTGTGACAGAATAACGGTTTTGTACCAACCTGTGCACTTGAAAGAGATGAAAAGAGTCAAAAGTCAAAGCTTTGTTTTTGGCTTGATTTAACTGCAGCATGTTTATAGTTGGCTTGCAGATATTTAACATTATTATTTTTGTCGCTTAGAATGTACATGCACTTATTTATTTGTATGTATTAAGAGTAGATATTATGGATACATACCCAATGGACAACTAGCATAGAGTTTTGTTTTGCAGAGCATTCGCATTTTAATTAATCAATTCTTAAACTTAAACTACAGGAATGTTCATGACCTTCTAGGCCTGTGTGAAGGAAGTGTTATTTTAGTACCGTTAATGTGCTATTATATATATATATATATATATATATTTGGTCTAGATTTTTTTCTGGCTCACTTTTATTTAAAAGCTTAAATAAATGATGCATCGATCTATTCTTAAACCAATTATGAATAGTAATTTCCATGTATGTTCTAGGTCTTTTATTAACATTTTGAATTGGTTATTACATTGCATTTATTTTCCATTTCCATTTGAATTGACTAAGATTTAGTCATTTGTGCTTTTGGTGTGGATTTTATTTTCTTGCTGACTCACTTTCACTTCAACAGGAAACGCTTGGTGAATTATGCATTCATTATTAATTATGCATGTCTGTTCTCAAATGTCTCCATCCTGCCAGTAAATATCTTCTATATTTATATGTATATACATATATTCCATTCACAGGAAAATGAAAAAACAACACAAACAACTCCAATATTTATATTTTTTATTAATATCAACTCATTTGGATGAGTTCATATAGCATATTGCCTATAGTGTGGCCTCTATCTACTGTATGGCTTATAAAGGGTTCAGGCAGGATCTCTAGTAAACTACAGCAGACTTTATAACCCGTCTGTCAGACACTCATAAGGCATTACATGCTTGGCGTACTGACTGCATCATAAACACAGAGAGAGACTGTCTAAGAGCTTTCCTTTCCCAGAGTGTGCTTGTCGAACAGATACTCGGCCATGCCGTTCTGAGGGGCGCCCATCCGGCGCAGGCTGCTCACCCAGTCCGCCAGCTCTTTAATAGACTTCACCTGCTCGTCCAGGTAATGCGTCTCCAGGAAATCACAAAGCTGTGACAGAAAGAGACAGAGATAGCTTTACCCTTTTGGATTTGCTTTTGGTTGCTTCACCACTAACAGTCAGTTGCAATAATTACATTTTAATTGATGGCTTCAACATAAGAACTCTTTACAGAGGGTCAGTTTATATATATATATTATATATATATATATATATATATATACACACATACAGTATGTGTGACAATATTTATATGTATATATTTCTATTCAAATAATTAATCATATATTAATATATTTAATAAATGTATAATTTTTCTTGAGTGTATTTATATATGCATAATAAATATAGACAGTGTACACACATGTACTATGCAAACAAAAACTTTTATTTTGGATGCGATTAATAGTTTGACAGCACTAGATTTTTTATATAGCAATATCAAACCTTCTGACTAAAGCATTTCTTTATTACTTTATAATATTTAAAAAATATATTCTAACCAATAAAATAGTTATTATATATCAATATTATATATCTGAGCATAACAAGGAAATACAGATTAACCATAGGGATTTCCACAAGTTTTCTATGCCTGTTTGATGAATAAATGACTTCAGTGACTTCATTTTAGCAATTAATTTTATCATTACATCATTAATATTATAGTTTTTTTTAGTTAATAAACTAGATATGTTTACTTAAGCTTGCAACTTAATTAAACAAAGTTAACAAATAAATAAATTAATGTTTGTTTGCATTTTTTATTGTTTTAACATATTTTATTTGTAAAGTCTTGGAATTTAGAATTTCTTTATCTTTAAAAACATTAAGAAACATTTTGTTGTTTGTAATGAAATACGTGTTAACTAAAACTACACAATATTCTTTTTTTATACATTTTATTTTATGTTTACGTAACTACCGGCTGCGTCTGCATTATCCCGCTTATTACACGGCTCCTTGCCACATAAGGAGAAAAACTGGACATGAATATGAATTTGAAACATTTAATTGGCATATTTGTTTTAAATGAACATTTTCATCCTTCCGCGAAACGATATAGTACCACGAGACTAACATTCAAACGTTAGT
>JAUYWG010000066.1:2073413-2085026 GCA_034779775.1 Enteromius afrohamiltoni | reverse complement strand
ATTATCTCAGCAAAGCAGAAGTGCTCACTATCACACATTTAGACTGATTTGTGAACAATGTTTGAGAGAAATGGTAACATTGTGTATCTGGAAAGAATTTTAGATCTTTAAGTCGGAGCAGAAACAAAGGTGCTGCGTTTATATTTTTGTTGAGTGTATATAAATATATCTATGTAAATATTTTCCAAATATATACTCTTTGACCGTGTACTTATACAGTGTATATATATATATATATATATATATACATATATATATATTAAAAGAATGTATCATTATTTTCCTCATTAAAAATATTATTTAATATTTTCTTCTTTCTTTTGGGCTGAAATTAATGACCCAGAATTACAATTTACTATAATTTTTTTCAGATATGTTTTCAATATTTTCAGAGTGTTTTTCACTGTTAAATGTTCAAATAAATAAACGGCCCAAAAAATGACCAAAAATATTTACTTTACTTTACTTATATACTTTACTTATATATAATTTTTCCTATGCAACATATTTAATCTAATTAATGTGATATTTGTGAGACGGCCAGTGAATGAAAGTGCTGGATCTCCAGCGCTAGTTGCTAGTTGTTCTTCTCACTTCTTCCACACAGATCTAACACAACAGCTATGGCAGTAACCTAACAGCTCTGACACGATTATCTGAGCCCCATGTCACGAGTAATCACATCAGCGCTTTCTCAAGCCTGAAATCAATCGAGTTTACTGTAACCGACTCAGCAGCCGTGTGCCAGTGTAAAGTTCCTTTTGTGCTGCTCTTCCGAGTCTTTAAACGGACACATTAATCCAAATAATTCAAAGGCTATTCATTTTACAATAGAAATGCATTAAACAAACGCCATTTTACCAGGATTCCCCTCTCCGCCTCGCACCAGAAGAGCGTTTAGCTCCTCCAGTTGGAAGGAGGAGTGAATTATGCAGCGGCTCTTTCAGTATTGATGAAGTCTAGCGTTTGATCCGTGAGAAATAACGCCGTTCTTCACATCTGACACGCCACACAGAGTCACACCGGCGGGAAGCTCCAGGGGGGAGAGTCAAAGAGAAGGATGTGTTTACCGTCCAGGTCGTTCTCGAAGGTTTCGGCAGCAATCCACTCGGTCGTCGGGCCGGTTCCGTTCACGGTGGTGCCTGACACTCTCACAGTGTAGACCTTTCCCTTCTCCAGACCTTGAACACAACAAAACCAGCTGCATTAAATAAGAGGAAGTTAGACTCTAAACACTATACTCAAGATTCATCAATATTGCATGTTTTTCATTTCCTGAGAAAAAAATGGGTTTTTGCTCATTTTTAAGTAGTTTCTCACAGGTTCAAGTTAAGAGATATGCTAAATATGATCTCCTTTCCACTGTCTGAGAGCTTTTTGTCAACATGAATTAGTTATTTATTCTATAAGTGTCGCTATCATCAACTAAAATATTAGATGAAAAATACTTTATTTAATGATACTGTTTATTTAACACTAATTTGTTTAATGTTTTTAAAACCAAAAAACATATATAATACAAATTATAGCAATTGCAAAAGCACAAGAAATGAAATAAAATATAAATATTACATGAGGAAAATAAATGCTTTAAAAAGAAAACTAATTTTGCCTTTGAAACTAACTAAAAGTAAAATATACGTTTAAGTTGCAGTTTGACGATTGCTTTAACTGGAAAATAAATGTATTGAAGCTATATAGAAAATTACAGAAGCAAATACAAATGACTAAATAAAGCTGAAATAAATATAAAAATATAAATATTAGATGAAAAAATGTAAATTAAAGAATAAATGGTATCTCGCCAAATAATTGAAATAAAAAAAATTTAACTGAAAAAAATAGAAAAGCTAAAAATAAAAAATATAATAAAAAAAATAGTTAACAATAATAAAACAAATGCTAATAATGAATTTAAAAAAACATGAAAAATATGATAATATCAGATGAAAAATGTAAATTCAGAATTGTTAGAGAATTAAAATTATTATAAAAAATGTGAAAAGAAATAAAAATCTGCAGTTCTAACATTAATAAAAATATATTTTAAAATATACAGATATATAGAAAAAAGAATGAATAAATGTGACAAAAGCATATAAAACTACTAAAAGCTGAATTAAAATATAAATATCTAAATATAAAACCTAAAAAAAATAACAGAAATAAAAGCAAATAAATAAATGTAAAATATTTAAGCCATACATAAATATGTGGTAATTTAAAAACTAATGAAATTACAAAAGCACATAAAATGACTAAAATTAAAATTCAAAAAAGTAACTATGAATAAAAACGACATTAAACTGTGTTTCAGTAGTGATGGGGGTCTGTTGTACCGTCAATGAGCTGAAAGAGCTGTGCGGTTGAGATCTCTATTGCGTCTGCTCTCCTGAGTCCTTTCCTGTAGCGTAATTTATACCCCGTCAGCTCTCCGTTCAGGGTGCCAGGGGGAGGCGGCTGCCATCGGACCATGATGCTCTGGGGCGTAAAACAGGACACGGTGAGCTTAGAGACGGAGCAAAGCCGTTTCAGCGAGTCTCAAAAGTTAGTGGATTTTAATTGAGCAGCGGAGCGCGTTACATAAACGTCTGGAGGTCTGCAGTTCTTCAGGTGCGTCTGCAAAGACTGTGTCAGCCAGAGAGCTGTCAGAGCCAATGCTGTCATGTGCCATGAGTTAATTTCAGAAAGACAGCTGAGAGAAGCAAAGCCTTCAGGCTACGCAATAATGAATGAAGGAAAAAACCAAGTATGCTTTATGACACCGGAGATGATCCAGGATCAGTTCTGACGGTGGGAAACATCTTCTGATAAATAATCATTAACTTCTGTTTTGGGAAGTCACTAATGACTAATTATCGATTTGAACAGACTTAACGTATCAGTGGCTCTTATAGAAACGTATTGTGATAATTACATTTTCAGCCAAAACGTCACTGATTGGATAGAATAGCAAGAACTGTCAAGAACATGTCTGGGTCATCTTTCACCCCACAATCAGACCCATTAATATAATATGTTCAGCATGAGGTAAAATTGGTCTACTAGCTAATTTTGGGCACACATTTGCAGTGTGTTTTCATTTTTTATTTTTATATTGTAATTACTGCAAATTAATCACATACACACATGCATATAAAAAAAATAAATAAAATAATATAATTTACTATTCTTATTTTGAAATTTATTTTTTAATTTTTTGCATTGTAATATTACTTATTACCCATATTTTAATTACTGTAAAACAAAAGAAATAAAAAAGTGAAATAATAAATATACTTTTTTTAAGCATTATGAATTTTTTTTCACCAAATTATTACTGCAATAAAAAAATTAATTACATAAAGTACACGGTACTTTTAAACAATTTTAGTAATTATATGCTAAATAAAATAAATGAACAATATGCAAAACAAAATGATTGATTATCGTGATTATTGTTATTCCCAGATATCTCAACAAGGCAATATACTGATCTATTCTATAAAAAGTAATGTAATAACTTTCATTATGACTGTAAATAGTATTTATATTTATTATGCATAAATACATACTCAGAAAATATTTACATGTGCTGTATATATTTATATTTTTGATTATACGAGAGCCATCTGTCCCTCCACACACTGGACCTGGGATCGTTTCAGTTGTGTTGCTGTCTGTGGATCATCAAGAATACCTCAAGTTTAATGAAGATGATGTCTTAAGGGTTTGGAACGACATTCATCTTTGGGTGAACTGTCCCTTTAAGAATCTTTGAGAGGGTAATAGCTGCTTCAGCTTGGACTGTTAGGTAGTAGTGCATTGCAGCCATTCTATGCATGTGTGCATTTGGCTCACTCTAAAATACTTCAACATCAATAAGTGAAGTTATTCTAGTATTAAAGCTACTGTTTTCAAGGTTGAAGCGGATCTTACCGTTGAGTTCAGGACCTCCACGGTGAGGTTCTGCGGTGGGGCGCTGGGCACTGAAACACACAACAGATTCATTATCAAGAAGCCACGCTGATAACTCCTCCCAAATAACTGCTTTATCCACCGAGACACACATTCAGACTCGTGACGGATGTTTATTTTTGGATGCGGCCGTGGGTGTCGTTTTTTACATCTCCATTCTGCTTTTTGATCTGTCTCTTGTCGAGTACTGGAGGATTACGCTCGCGGCGGAGACAGTAGCAGACGCTGCTTGTCCCGGCGTTAACGGATCGCTTTAATAAAACACTTCATTATATTATTTACACTTGTGTGCTTTCTGTCGCACAGTAAGAGTGTACGATTACAGCACCACCTGTCACACGCTCAACGTCTTCCCCCGAGGTCTTTCTGTGACAGCATGACTCGCTCTCGTCCCACAGAGACCAGAGCACGAGAGAGCCCAAATCTGGCCCACTCCCTACATAGGCAGCATTTTAAGGCATCATAGTAACACTCCTCAAAAGTCAGGATTTACGTGACTAAACTGAAAAGTTTAACAATATCTCTTGTTAAAAATTGTAAGCAATATTTATTTTTATGCATATTGGAGTACGCACATTATATCGCTGAATATATTTTGACAAAAATTAACTATTAACTAATATTTTTATAATTAATCCAATGTTAAAAAGGCTATTTTAGTACTATTTCAAAATACTGAAAACATTTTCTTTCGCTTATGTTTTTACGCATATCATAACATAGCTAAAGAAAATTATTTTAATATAAAAATTTAATTGAAATAAATAAAACACTATAAATATACTTGCATTTATAGAACCACTTTAATTGATATTTAATTACTTATTTAATTGAAAATTAATTATAAATTTTTTTTAATTCACTTCTGGAATCATATGGAAATATCAATTAAACAAAAACATATTATATTAAAATCATTTATCATATAATAATTATTGTAAATATATATATATATATATACACACCAATAAAATAATAAATAAATATTAGTTTCATAAATAATTAAACTCATAAATAATAATTCATAAATCTTTTCAAGTATTGAACAAACAAGTGTAATAAAACATGATTTTTTCTGAGTGGTCTGAGGACAGGTGTCGAGAGGTGCTGTACTCAAATAATCAAATCACTCAAACAATAAGAGAAATCATAATCAGATTGATAGCAAGTTCACATGGCTGAGAAAACACAGATCCACTTGTTTTCTGTGCCGTGTCAATATAGTCACCGCTTCGCTGAACCCATGAAAAACATTAGCCTTCCTGTATGTTAATTATTTTGCTTTAAGCCTGAACTAAAGCGATCGTGTTAGCATGTCACTTCCACGAGTCTTGTGACAACACTGACACAAAAAACACGCTCATGAATACTAAGATCAAATCACCGACAAATCTGTGTGAATGTCTAATCTTCATCTTAACGGAGGCACTTTTGAGTGCTGTTTGAAGTCCAAGTCAAGGCAGAGAGAGAAAATCAAATGGGCAGCGAAGGAAAATTAAGTCAGGAGGTTCAAAGTAACGCGTCTAAGCGCCAGACTTCATGAAGCTCACCGTCAGACAGCGTTCGGACCACAACATCTTCGGTAGAGACGCCGGGGCCATGTTTGTTGTACGCCACAACCCTGAAGCTGTACTCTGTAAACTTCTTGAGGCCCGTCATGGTGTAGGACAGACCCGTGACATCCATGTCCTGCAGAAAACACACAAGCATCACTTAATAAAGGGGCCATAACCTAGCATTTAAAGTCAACATAAAAACAAGCACCACTTTTACTACTACTGCTACTGTCTCTTTAAGACTTCTTTGTACCTGACCCGGTATGGGTGTCTGACATCTTTACGTATCATGCTAACTGTCACTAGTAGGGGTGGCACGGTTCATGAAAAAAACCTTGGAGCTTACAGCAACCTGTAGCCTAGGGGCCCCTGGCCGTGCTAATCCGGCCCTGGGTGTGTGGGACCATATATAATATAATGGTATTATCATATCAGTCTGAAGAGTTTTCTAGCCCTGTCCTCACCTGCTCCGAGTCTTGTCCCTTCTCGCCGTAGAAGAGTTTGAAGGTCTGGATCTCTCCGTTTCCGCTGACAGGTCTCTCCCAGCTCAGCGTGACCGAGGTAGTGCCGACAGAGACCACCTGAAGATTCGGAGCCGGACCCGGGACCTGAACTGAGACACGCAGGAGACGGAGCACTTTTTAGGAAGAACTTCAGAGCTACATCTCCAAAAACAAAAGAGAGACGAATCCGCACGACTCCTACATGAGCACAAACACCCTAAAGTTAATATTCGGCTTTTTATAAAGTTTCAGGAACAAGATGTGAGAGTAAAGCTGAAGAAACGAAGGCGTATTTGCCTGCGCTTCAGCTTTAAGTACGTGCTTGAAAACACAAAGGGCCACTGAAGTAATTTCTTCGCTGCTTACAGTTCTACTTGAAGCCTCTTTTTTCTTTTGTTTGACACTTATGTTTCTTTCGCTTTTGCAAACTTCAACAGCGCGTAGTGACAAAAGACGTCACGTTTCAACCCACCGCAGCTGGATACTTTAAATAATGACAATATCACACGCTAAAAAGATGACTATTCTGGCGAGAAAGCGGCATCTGGATCCCGCTGAGGATATTCCGACACTTCAAATGAGCGAAATGCATTGTGGTCCACGTGTGGGATGCAAAGGAAACGGAGGAGGTTTGACCTAGAAAGACCTAAAAGGAGAAAATTGTGTTGCTTTAACTCATTTTGTCCATATAAGTCAAACAGGAAGTGCAGGTGGTGCGCAGAATACAGTCTTGATATTACAACAAACGCCCTTTGTCACACTGCATAAAATACACTGTTACACAGCTGTTACAAATAAACAACTTAACAATAACTTAAAATAATGCATTATATTTTTGTATTAAGTTGTTTTATTGCAAATATCCTACACTAATAAACCACATGAATAATAATACAACTAATGACACAACGTTATACAAAGATTCAAATAATATCACTACATACTGTACCACTATTTTTTATTCTCATTATTAACATTTGACATCATTTGATTTTGATCAAATAATTTGCTAAATTAAATCACAGTAAAAAACGGTGAAATTGTGTTACATTAATATATTTCAAAATAACTGCTTTCTCTTGAAATATATGTTGAAATGCCATTTATTTCTGTGATGCAAAGCTACATTTTCAGCATCATTACTTTAAGTGTCTTCAGAAATCATTTCTATTTTTTTTGTGGAAAATTTTACTTCTCACTATTCTTTTGCGAATATAACATTTAAAAGAACAGCATTCATTTTAAATTAAAAACATTTTTTTTTTTTTTAACATTGTAACATTTAATTAGTCTTTACTTTTGATCGACCTTATGCAATTATTTTCTAAAAAAAAAAAAAAAAGCTGACCGTCTGGATGGTATTTTAGAATTAAACGGGATATTTTGTAGTGATTCGGATGCATTTAATACTTTGGAAATCGATTAAACATTACTGTAATGTTATTTGGAAGGAGATTTCAATAGAAGAGCTAAAAGCTCATTTTTTATTTGTGTTTTCGATTAAAAAACAATAAAAAAAGGAATCATCGCACACTACCTCCTCTTCATTAATGTAAACTATGAAGATCCACCAAAAATGCCTCAAGCAGTTTCGTTGTTCTGCTTAACACAAAGGATGATATTTTTGGAGAAAGTTTGTAACCAGGCTGTTTTGGGTCACCATCGACTTCCATAGTATTTTTGTTCCTACTATAATGACTCAAAACAGCCTGGTTGCAAACTTTTTTCCCAAAATATCATCCTTTGTGTTAAGCAGAACAAAGACACTCATACAGGTTTGAAACTACTTGAGGGCGAGTAAATGATTTACATTTTTGGGTGATTTATTCCTTTAATACAGGCCTCTTGGACGCACAATCAAGATGCACAATCCTATATGACTGACATCACACAAGCTCACTCAGTTTCCTTCTCCTTTTCTCTGTATCTGCTTTATGACGAGCCAGTTGGCGTTTCCGCCCAAGCGTGGCCGTCCAGCAGCGGCACGAGTCTCCTTTGGTCCGGTGAGATCAGCTCGCAGAAGCACTGGCTGCATTTTTCCTGACAGCTCCGGCCTTGAATGCATCCCTGAGCTCTGCTCTCATTAATACTAGTCGCCTGTATCCATGAAAATCATCCTGACAGATGCTTCCAGACATTTCCCGACCCAGATGTTTACAATTCCTCACACATACAGAACTAGCCTGTCTGTGAAGAAACCACAGCCTCCCCAGATCAGCAGTGTCCGTTAGGTTTGGACGCGCACAGACAGGACCAGTGTGTTCACGAGAGAGAGAGAAACCTCAGACCTGGCCCGGCACTCAATGCTAGCGTGCATGGAGTGTGTGCACATGTGTGTCGGTGATTTACCCTCCAGCTGGGTGGCCACTGTAAGTGCGGCGGAACTCTCGCCCGGGCCGTTAGCGTTGGACGCGACCACCCGAAAGGTGTACTTGGTATCGGGGGCGAGGTTCTGGATGGTGACCTGCATCTCTCCAGGCCCGCTGGTGTTCTCCACACGCTCCCTGATGGCAAAACAACAGCAAATATTCAGATGTTGGATCAATGGATTCTTCAACGACCGGTTTTTTAAATGTTACCTTTGATACCCCTCAATCCTAAATGTCTGAAGCGTAAATAGTACGTGTAGTAGTCGTTAAACAGCAAACACATCTTTAACCTGTTAGTGCCTTCCAGGCTGTAGAAGACCGAGTAGGTGATGTTCTCCCCGTGCGGCTCGGCAGGAAGTCGCCAGGTCAGTTTGATGAATCGGGTGGACACCAGAGACGCCACCACGTCCCGCGGGGCGGAGGGCGGCGGGCCGTTGCGCTCGGCCGGGCTGGACGCTGCATGGTCAGTAGTGGCATCGGTCAGTGAAGGGACAGCGGAAGGAAGGGCAACGTCTTGAGTACGTTGGAGGGTGATTGTGACAACAAGGGGGGTAAATTATAGATACGAAGTTCGGGGAGGGCGAGGAACAAAAAGGAAGAAAAAGAAAAAGAACATAAAATAATTGACGTAAATGAAAAGACAACTACAATAACTTCAAAATCAAAAGGAAACGGCAAGTTTACTATGAGACAGAGCAGGAGATGGAGGCTCAACGACACGTTACCAACACTGAGGGGAAGCATTTCATTAACATTCATATCAGTAAGCACAATGTTAATTACACTTTCACATCTGTCCCTGCAATTAAAACACACTGACGACTTTATCTGGAGTAGATAAAAATAGCACGTCCTACGAAATCTGTCGTAGATGCAAATTAGAGGAAACTAGAGGCGATGCTCAGGGTTCATTTACTGTAAAAGAATATATATGTGTGTGTGTGTGTGTGTGTAGAGTTTCTGGGGATGAGTCTTGCTTTAAAGTCAACAACGCAAGTGTTGTTTCACAAATCACAAATTCACACGAAGCACTCGGCATCCTGCGCGCTCGGCTAATCCGCTCCAGGAAGAACTGCTAATTGGAGAACGATTCACCCAAAACTGAAGAGAATTGAACTGAGCATCTTTACTGTCCACACACGTGCAAAGACACTTCACAGTTCAGTACGGCATCCACGCAAAACATGCATTACAGATGCCTAGGATATAAAATTAATCTATAGGTTCATAGGCTAATAAATCAATAAATAACTAGGTAATAGTAAGTTTGGCCCAGTGAACCAATGACAAGCATTCAAGAAACAAAACTTAAGAGTAATATAGAATATAATAAATCTGGTACAAGAAAATATGAAGAATGGAATGAGATAAAATAGTTTAGTACAGAGTAAAAAGAAAAGATAAAACAGTAGAATAGGTAATAATAAAATAGAATAAAAGGGAAATTATAATAGAAAAACAAACAAGAACAGTACAATATGGTAGGTATTGTTTTGCAATACAATATGAACACAGGAAGTACATATAAGTAGTTAAGGCCACTTAATATAAAGTGTAATAAAACACAATAGAAAGATTATCACAGGAAACAGAACGGAATAGAGTGCTATCACAGCTTGTGTCTGGGCATCACCCTCAGGTGTGAGTGACACCCCTCTCATGGGTGCTGTGACGGCACGGGTGTGAGTGGGCGAGGTGTCTGCTAGCCTGACGTGTCTGGCACACTAACGGCCATCAGAGACCAGCTGGAGACAGTGATGTGCCAAACTGGACCCTGCCGCCCACCGAACGGAGCTTCCCGCTCATATCCTGACTCAGCACGAGTACAGACAGAAAAACAACACCCACCTAAGATAAGACAACTGATGGGTAAAAATAAAGCGTCACGGATGACCCCCGACGATAAAAACAACGGCCTCGTGGGACCACCGCAACGTTTTCACTGTATCCTGCTGCATTAATATCTCGATTTATTTAACATCCTGATGAAACCCAAATCTCCTCGCTTCTCTGTTAGGGCTTCACAGCTGGGGGGGGAGCGTTCACACTGCCTTTCAAAGGCAAAATCTTAAGTCAGGAAATGACATCAAGCACAGAAGGGACCTTGGGATATTATTATTATTAGATATGCACCAAAAAAACACTATGAAATAAAACAGAAATAGAAATCTGAAGCAGACCCCAGGGTGTGGATTCAATCAGCGTAGGATCAAAAATGGATGCTGGGAAACTTTAGGGTTTGAAGTTCTGCACCTCTCGTTCAGTATGCAGGGCTGAGCGCTACAGCTAAACATTACAGCTCTATATTTCCAGCCGTTTGATGATATTTGATACAGAGCTTGGTGTTTATGCATCTGCTATGAAATGGCTTAAAAGAAGCAAAAAACAGATTCATAATATTTTCATATTTCAATTAAATTGATTGCATATGCATATATAAGCGCTCTATTAATTCTATATTACTATTATGCCTTAATAGAGACAAATCTAAAAACCAAAACACACATGACTCCTGAAACGTCTGTAAGGAAGAAAGGGTGGTAAATGAGAGGTGAGGAAGATTAGAGAAGGTAGCTGAAGGAATGATGTGTCATGTTGATATGAAAATGGCATTAAAGTGTTTCCTCTGAAGGTGAAATGGCATTGTGCACAAAGAGGCTGGCACTACAAAGATTACAACCCCACATACTCGTCTCACATCCAGAGCCTTGATCTTCAGTGCTCCTAATACGGCTGCTTATTGAGATGAAAGCTTAGGATCATTTCAACAATGTTTTCTAAGTGCAGCCTAAGCCTTTCTATGCGTTTCTACAACCAAACAATTAGTTAGAAAGACAATTAAATAGTGCCGTTTACCAAGAGCCACTATTGGAATTGTTTATACTTGTGATTCAAAACTTGAGGATAAACACACAAGACGGTAAGAAAGGAGCACAGAGAAAACCCTACCCACACATAAAAACTAGAACACCCTATCAACAACCTGTAACACCCTACCAACCACCCAGAACACTAATGACTAGGGGTGGCACGTTTCATGAAAAAACCCGAACCGTTATGTACGCTTGTCTCGGTTCGGAGCATGCATGCGTCGCACGGTTCATGACATGCTCAATGTAGCCTTGTGCCCCGTATGTGACGTCAGTGTGTGATGATTACATGATATAACTTTTTTAATACTGTATCCTAAATTGTGGATAATTAAGCTATATATCATATGCTGAAGTA
>JAUYWG010000066.1:2039782-2056441 GCA_034779775.1 Enteromius afrohamiltoni | reverse complement strand
AGGGGCGGAGTCAGAGGAGCTTGTGAAGATTTAAAGGGGAAGTACACAGAACAGAGTGATTTCAGAGTGAGCTGTTTTTGACAGGGGAAAATGAGCGTTTTTTACACTACCTTTGAGAAATTTTAAAGCAATCTATATTACAAACTTTCCATTAAGATCCTAAAAAATCATATTAGAGTGTGGAAAATTGCCTTTGTATGACCCCTTTAATCTAAGATCGCGAAATTGTAAACCGCAAAATTAACTTACAGTAGCTACATTTTTCAGTAGCTTGACTTTCAGTAGCCTGACCAGTATTTAATGAGGAAAAACTATAAATAAATACAAGAAATGTAGCACTTGAAACCCAGTGGAAGTGTTTAAAAATGTGCACACACGCCTCATTATTTATCAAACATGAGAACGCCAAAAACCATTGTATGTAAATTGTCACATTCAACTTTGCTACAATTATGTCAGAATGGTTTTAGAGACTTTTTGCAAGGCCCACCAAGCAGAGTTTTTTTTTTATTATTAGTGAACATGTACCCATCTCGGGTAAAAAAAAAAAGGAAATTATGGTTGGTCAGATGGCCGCATTTAGTCAGACGCATGGCTATGAGTTTGAGTTGCCGATTCATTAACTCGTATCTAGAGGGCATAGACTTTTAAAAGTGTTTCCAGGCAACGGAAACACTTCCCAGTGACTCCTATGCCAAGAGATGAAAATAAAACAGAAACAAATTAATATATAAAAACAAAACAGCGCTTTGAAGTTCCTTCTCCGCAGAGGAAAATGCGTGAGTCTCAAAAGCCTGAACGATGTTGCTCATAATTACATACGGGATGTTAAGCACTGTTGTGAGTCTGTTTGTACTGAACTGAACGAAACTTACCCTGCACCGTGAGCTCAGCCTGGATCTCGCTGGTCATGTTCCCACTGTCCGCCTGGCAGACGTATATCCCAGCATCCTCTTCGGTCAGGTTGACGATCTGAAGGCTTCCTCCACCAATCACAGCAAAACGCTCATGGCTGAAAAACAAAACCCAGAAAGAGATATGAGGAGATGTGTTCAAATGACTTTTCCTTTCAGCGCTTTCAGGAATGCCAGCCACCTCAAGCAGGCCACGGTAATGCCGGACTGAGATGGAATCGAAAACAGGATACAGTATGGATTTCTTTTCCTGCGGCTTTTCCTTTATGGCTTGATCGCACTGAAAGCAACTTCCCTGGAATGTTTCACTTGAGGTTTCTGGAGAAAAACAAACTACCGTTCCCGGTTCCTCCCCAATGATTCGGAGGCAGGAAGAGAGAGAGAGTTAATCTAAGATGAGCTGAGAATGGAAAGAAAAAAAATAATCAATAGTCACACACAGCAGGGTCCCGCTGAACACAGCCAGACCTCCAAACCTCACGGTGCTTTATTAGAAAAACACTCCTACGGAGGAAAGTAAGGAATCGCCAATTAACGAGTTTGACTAAGAACGGAGAGTAAACCAGCCAGGAACGCTGCCTTCTCGCATACACCCAGCAAAATCCACCCGCTCACTCGTCAAGAAGTTTCTTTCAACGCAGCCGAGTGTCAAACTGACAACGGCTGAGCAAATTCTGCTGTGAATTCTTATAGAAACTGAGACATGAATGCAGAAATTTGAAATAGCTTGACTCAAACACTGTGTCAGTACAAAATTAATTAATGCTTTTTTTTCCCCAGCAAAGACCAAAAGTGGCAGGAATAATATGTCAGAAACTATTTCTGTTTCAGAGAAAACTTAAATGCATCATGGTTCCCACAAAAACATGAAGCAGCACATTTGTTTTCAGCATTGATGATAATATTAATAAACGTCTCTTGAGTCAGAATATCAGGATGATGATGAATATCGGAGTAATTAAAAGTTGCTCCACCCCGAAGCATTTTTTAAACTTTAACTTTTTGAGAACTTTGCTACTAGTTAAAAAAAAATGTAATATTAAAAGAACAATCAAAGTTTTCTTTATACATTTATCAAAAACTAATACCTTCGTAAGAATCAATGAACATGAACGTTTCAGAGCTTGCGTTCCCTTCTCAAAGCCGAGCACCTGATCAGAGGAGCAACACTCCAGCGGCAGCTATATTTAGCGCCCCCAGGCCTCCGTTTGTCTGTGATGAGACAGCAGGCGCCGCTCTGAAAAACGAGGTCTCCGAACCCAATGAGAGATTCGTTAAACGCATGAGATGACAGAAGTCGGATGACGCTGCGACCGTGAACGCTACGAGGAGCCCTTGAGAGACCTGAGGAGGAGGGAGCGTCCGAGGCCGGATAATTAAAAAAGAAATTAAAGCAGAGACGAGTCTATAAAGCACAAAGAGCCTCGTTAATTGTCTTTTAGCACAGCGTTAAAGCTCCAGACTGGAGGAGGGTAACGGAGCATGATGGGTAAAAGTTAGTTTTTAAAGGAATAGTTTTTTGCATTTTGACATTGTTTATTCACTCAAACCTCAAGGCTGAAACCAAAAAATGTAAAAATAAAAAAAACTTTACAAAACTATAAAAAAAAAAAAATCCAAACGTAAAATAAAATGTAAAAAATAAAATAAAAACTAATATAAAATTTAAAATGTATTATTTTTCCCCTCACTTAGTTTCCAAGGCAACATTCACATTTTAATATTTAATATAAGAATGTGATTTTTTGTTTAATTTGAACTGAAGCTATATATATATTGAAAATGACAAACTTATAAAACTTTAACTGAAATTAAATTAAACAGAAAATGTAACAATTAAATTTATTTAATATTTTAAATAAAAAAAATAAACATCAAAATGGTCCTTTTATGGAAAAAAAACCCAATCACTTTTTGACCGAACTGTTCTTTTAAATTAGCACAAAATTGAAACTATTAATATTTAATTAGGTAATAATTGTCTAAAATAAAACCACACACTTAATAACATCAGATTTCCTTGAAACTAAAATTAAATCTTTAAAATATAAACTTTTAAACCCTGGTTGATCCGGGAGAAAAAATACATATATAATCAAATGTTATATACTCTTAAACTTTATATTTGAGAACATCTGGCTGAACATTAACACACTCGTGAAGGATTCGTATGCTAGCTGCAGTGCTTTAGGATTTATTATCCTCCGTTTCCCAGAATTCCTCCATTCAAAGGCCAGATTAAATTTACTGTTGTTTGCTAACGCTGATCAACCATTAAAAACCCTAATAAATTCACTACAAATGTTTAAAACACACGCAAACACTTCCAGGATGTTGTACGTCATAAATATAAACATGAGGGTTAGATCTCCAAGTAGAATGTATGATATTACCATTAAAAAAAAACACATAAATCAGATTATTGCTCAAAGAGGAAGCGCTTGTTGAAAATATACGTCCATTCGTCCTGCGTTGGCGCCTCTGAAGGAACTGCTGAAGGACTGACTGGATTTACATTACACTTATATAACAATGTTCCCCTTGCAAACACACCAGGATGATGTTTGTGTCGAGTAGAGTTCGGGTATCTGTCTTCAACACGAACATTCATCTTAGCGCGTCCCGTCTGGAATACACAAAACCGTTCCGTCTCTGGCTGCTCCGTCCACGACAGCGAGGACAAAAGGTGTTCTTGTCAGTGAAACAAGCCGTTCGTGATCCGCTGGCTTTCCGTAAAGCACTAAACAGCATTCCGGCTCTAATCCGTGAGATCCAAATGTGAGATATGACAATTACGGCTGGGTCGAGCCCCGTCTGCCTTCTGTTTATATCAGACTCTCTTTAAATGACTCCAAACATGGAGAAGCCGGCCTCAGATCACAGAGAGTTAATCTGACCCGTCTGGCCAGAAATCACTCAATGGATTGGCTCTAAATGAGTGTTTATGCGTGGCCAGTAATGAATGAGCTTCTGAGCTGATAAGGAGGTTTTCACACACCGACACACAGTGATTTGTTTATTCAGTTCCCGCAAGCCGTTCCACAATCTACAGATTAGACTTACAACAACAATGGAGGAGGGCGAAGAATGTGACTTATTTAACAGCGCTTCTCCATGCTGAAATTTAATGCCTCTAGGCACACAAGATGTGTATGTTTTAAGCTTTAGGTCTTCATTCTTGGCATTTTACTACCTTAAAAGCGCACTTCACGCTATAACTCAACCGCCACCGTTTACTCTCCCCTAACGTCACTTTAAACCTGCATGGTGCTGTTTATTTATCTACTGGTAAGAATTCTCAAACGGTTTAATGCCAATCAACAATTTATAGTGACCTCTAAAAATGTTTTAGAGAAAATTTAAAAAAAATTTATTTAACAAGGTAAAAAAACAAAACAAAAAAAACCCCCTAAAAATGTATGTGTGTGTGTGTGTGTGTATTATAATATTATTATTATTATTATTATGTATATATAAATAAATCATGCATGTATATAGGTGTATCTATTAAATTTATTTATATATATATATAATATAAAAAATAAGAACATAAATGCATTTGTGTGTGCATTATAATAATAATATGTATATATAAATAAATCATTCATGTTTATATGTTTATCTATTAAATTTATTTATATATAATATAAAAAAATAAGAATATAAGTGCATGTGTGTGTGCATTATAATATTATTATTATTATGTGTGTATATATAAATGCAAAAACCATGCATGTATATATGTTTATCTTTTAAATTTCTTTATATATAATATCAAAAATAAGAATATAAATGCATATGTGTGTGTGAAACATTTCCCAAATATTTACTGTGTGTATTTATATATAGATAATACTCAGTACACATACATACGTTATGTAAACAAAAGCTAATCACGATTCATTATTTGGCAGCACTAGAATAAAAACATAAACAAATAACAGCATTTATTATATTTTTGCACACATACATATTTGAGATTTGGAAAACGTTACATTTAACCGTGTTATTAAATTAGTATTTTCTTCTAAAGACTACATTTGAGCGAGCTTTAGATGATGGGAAAGGCATATTAAATACAAAAAATGAGCATGCACAATTAAACATGCAATGTATGTAACGCATATCCAATATCCAACATTCACAAATGTGATAATGAATCACAACCTAAATTTAGTTCATCGTTTCTACCTTAAAACTCTATGTTGTGCTTCAAAAGTTCAAAATGATTATTATTTCAATCACAGACTAAACCCAATCCTCCTGTGAGAGAAGAGGAGTATTATAGTCTGTCTTCATCCACAGCAAAGACTGAAACTCTACAGGGAGAAATCAAACTCTGAAGGGAAGATCTGGATTACACTGACACACATTCATAGGCTACAGATGTTGTGTAAGCCATGATGGACTCTGTCTACCCCTCTGAGGGACCGGGCATTGTGGGTAATATGACATTATTAGAATGTATCCAGCATCAGGAATACATTACATCGCCCGAGGACCATGAGAGAAGCAATTACGCTGTAAATGGAGTCTGTCAGCAATCATCAGTCCTGCACAGACAACCAGCAAAGAACCGCAATTAGACATTTAGCCGCTTTCAATCGACAGCGTGAGCTGACAACAAGCCTCATCGGAGGAAGCCGAGAGAGACGAGGTCGGGACGCGGCACACGCGACCTGAAGGGGGTAGTTAGCAGCTTAAACAGGTCATGATTAGTCTGCTCAGCTCTTTGATACGATCAATTCGATCTTTATGGAACGCGTCATTTCAAATTACGGTGGGTGGGATCGAAGCGGCGAGGATGCACTGCAACAGACGGCAGCAGAACGAGGCTCAATCTCAACCAATACGAATGGAACTCTGTGAAGACGATGGCTCTGGTCCAAAAACACTAATCAGCTGCCTACATAGACAGCATTTTAATGTGCCATCAGCGTGATCTGGACATGAACCCTAAAGGATGCTGCAAAAACAACATTTAAATACACACTCACACTTTCTATACATTACACACAAAAATACACATTTTATAATTTTATAAAAATTATATTTTCTATTATATATATATATATATATATATATATATATAAAATTAAAATGCTATATTTGTTGCATAATTATATTAAATATTAATTACATTAAATATGAAAAAATATATACACAGACACACACCCATATACATATATATTTATATATACAAATATTGTAGCATTTTAATTCTCTCTTTATATATATATATATTAAAATGTGATATAATTACATTAAATACTGATTACACTATTTAAACACACACACATATATATAAACAATACTCAAATATATACAAATAATATTTAAAAATTAAAAAATATACAAATAACAATATTCTAAGTATATACCTATACTTGTATTATAATAAAATTTGTAAATATTTACGTAATATATAAGAACAGTAATTTAAAAAACTATATGTAAATAATATGTTTATTTAAATATATACATGCATATATTTGTACCATTCAGAAAAGATCACAACTGACTGCTTCCATACATATACTGTCATTCTCTCTTTGTGGATTTCTTCTCCAAAAGCACTTTCCGTCTACTATTCCCAAATTGTATTCCAAAATAAAATGTATAAAAGAAAGAAAAACATCATTAATTTTGCATGGGCCGCAGCAGGGATGGAGCTTTATCCCCAATCTTATTAGGGCAGCAACTGTCAGAAAACAGGCTCAGTGTTTGCCATCCATTAGCAAGTCACCTACACGATCCTCCAATCTGACTCACAGCTGTTAAGGTCAGTCTTCTGCGTGCTTTCATCAGATTAGAGTTTTACATTTACTGCAGAAAATGATGCGAGTGAGTGAGAGACTTTCACAACCACTGCATCAAACCGCATCAAAACTAGCCCAAATCATTTTCAATAATCACGATTAATCACACCCAAAATAGAAGTTTTTGTTTATATAATATCTGCACATATATTGTGTATGTTTATTATTTAAAAAATATTTCCATGTATATTCATAATTTATCACATATATAAATATATTATCCAGACAAATAAAAAAATCGAGTAAGGAACCATTGACTCCTAAAATATATTAATCTTTCTCCAGATCTTCAGCTGGGATGTTCCTGTGCTAACGAACCTTGCGGTGTGCGTCAGCAGATTCGTTAAGGGACAGACGCATTGCATAAAATCCTTTTATTAAAAAAAAAAAGTTTCATACATATTAGTTTTTATATATTAGCATATTTTAAAAACATAAAATGGATGTTTTTTTTCCGTATTTTTCCGTATTTATATTATATTATATTTATTATTTATATATAATATATTTATATATTATATTATATTTATATTATATTATTTATATTATATTTCGTATATTTATTATATTATATTTCGTATTTCCAACTTGAAATACACGGTCACAAAAAAATGCTAAGGCGCTAAAACGATCACAGCTGCCGCATTAAACAGCGCCAAAAGCGTCTTTATTGTTTGAATTTGGGATCATTTTATTGCTGAAACTTTAATTAAAAAGTAACACAGCTTTTCACAATTACTGCACGGCAAGGGCAAACAATATCAAGAACATGGCATAAGAAGCCATATAAGTAGTGATTAAACGAGAATTGTTAATGGTATTGCCAATATCCACACAGTTGAGCATTACCGCTTGAAGTCAGTGCTGATGAGGTGAGAGATGAGGAAACTTTTTTTTTCCACAGTAGTAATACATATAATTGTTTGACAGATCTTAGTTTGATCAATAGTAATAGCACTGGCTTGTGGCGAAGGTCAATAGTGATCTATTCCACTATATGCTGGCAGACATCGGTCGGTTCTTCGCTTGAGTTTGGATGCGGACTGTAGATCAGTATATGCAGTAATGCAAACCAGAGTGTGTAAGGGGATAAAACGCAGAGGGTTAGGAAATGAAAAGAGACAAAGCGGCAATAAAAAGCATGTAATCGCTTTTGCACGTCCACAATGCAAACACGGCCAAACCAGCAGCTGAAATCACATCAGAGTAAATATACCAGCACAGAGGGCATAATAATGAATGACAGAGCGCCGTAGCCCTGACAGCCCATTTACATGCCGTGACAATCCAGTCCTTTCTACATTATTCATGTCCACCGCATGACAACAGCGTACCCTCCTCTGGAAGAGAGGATACCGGCTATCAGGTAAACTATGTAAGGCCATTTACAGCACGTAAGCGCCGAGTATGACCTTAGACGAAGCCACGTTCATGATAAGAGCATCATAGCTATGACAAAATGACTCAACGGAACCAATGATATTCATTTACACAGGCGTCAGTAATTACCTCGGCCAGATAATACGGAAATTTTACGCTGAGGAATTTGGACAGACGTTGAATAGACGATGGCGCGATTAAAAGCAGCTGAATGGATTCTTTCTGTGTGCTCTGCGGCGCTGATCCGTTACCAGTTTGCTTTAGTATGCCAAGCCACGCCGCTGCCAGTCTGGATCTGAGGAAGAGCTCTGATCTCGTACCTGCGCAGATTTCTTGCATCCAACCAAGATTTTAACTGGGAATGTATGAACACGATTGATTGGTGCATTTTTCGAAATCGCTTACCTCTCGTTGATCGGCCGGTCGTTAAAGGTCCAGCGAATCACTGGCACAGGGGATCCCTTCATGACGCATGGCAACAGCACGCTCTCCCCGACGACCTTCGCCACGGCAACCGGGCCCTGGAGAGTCTCCAACGTTTCTTTAAGACCCGAATCTGCAAAGAATTGTACAAACCTACCATAAATCTGACTCTAAAAATATATCAGATAACTCACAATTCAATGAATAAAAGTAGTAATAATAACAACATTTTATATTTTACATTACATTTAGCAGACGTTTTTGTCCAAAGTGACTTACAATAGTTGATTGTGTGCTATGTTAGCCTAATTAAGAACACATAGCAAGGAAGTTTTAAATTATGTAATAAAATAAACAGAAAACACCACCCAATTGTTTCCACGAAGAAAGAAGGCCGAGCTAATATTCTTGCTGTAGTGTTGCTGCGGGCGCCATGTTCCGGAGACGCTGTGTGTCGTTTGTTTGTGGACAACTAGAAATCAGTGTTAAGTTGGGTTTCCAACACTGTTTGACTGCTGGACACTGTACCTGCAGACACCTGTAGTTCTGCCTCCTCTGTGGTTTTAACAGGTCCCAAGCCATCTATGGAGCAGCGGTAGAGTCCAGCGTCACTCTGGGAGGCATTGCTGATGACCAGAGCTCCGCTGGGCAACTGTATGACCCTGGTGTCCAGCTCCACGGGCCGACCGTCCCTCTCCCAGCGGGTAAACGGGACCAGCTCCTCCGTCACCTCGCAGCTCAGCATCTCAGCGTCGCCCGAGCGCACAGAAACACCCTCCGGCTGACTGAGGAACCGTGGAAGTCCTGCGAGAACCAGAGGATCAGCTGCGTTACACTCACACAGTAAAGCTCATTTCATCTCTACACCGACACAATGAAGAGAACAATTCGAATAACCGACCCTGAGGAGCTACAGATGGAGATTAGATGCTTTGCTAACTCTGGAGAAATTAAGTAAATAACACTAACGGTCTTGTCAAACCAATTAGCAAATAAACTTGGGAGACGAGCAGCCATTAAGCATGTTTGAACAGCACAGCAGAGGGTCTGCTCGCGATCATATTATTAATACACTGATTAATGCTACTAATTAATTGAAGAGGCTCATTTCAATGATACGTCTAGTTTAACTCACCAAGAATTTATTCAAAGGCTGCCCCGTATTAACTTTAATCTCAAATAAGGAAGAAAAGTTTGAAAGGAAATATATTCTAAATGACCCTTGACACGGTACGATACGATATATGATATGATACATGATATGAGATATGATAAATGAGACTCATGAATTCATAAATACTGGTTTAGCTCAAGAATGCACTAAATGTTTAATATTTCATATAAAAGGAAAACAAACTCTTTGTGCCATTAATTGCTTTGAAACCTCATCAAAAGATGAACCACAAACAAACAGATCTTAAGCACCACTGAGAATCCTTCCAAACACAAACACCAAGAAGATTGTTATTTCCCTCTCGCCTTTAATCTCACGCTATCGAGTCTGCAGAAGTTCAAAGATGTTCCTGAAGTTTGTGGAAGAGCTTTATAACTCACCGTACAGACTGCACTCTCTCTAACAGCTGAATGAATGAGAGCCCAGAGCGTCTCTGACATCCTAATGCTCTCCTGGGCTATTTATGTGTCCTGGCTGATGTAGGACTTGTTGTGGTCTAGAAGCGCTTGAGGTGTGTGTGTGTGTGAGAGAGGTCTGCTGACAGGTCTGTAAATTAGCCCGAGCCTGCGACCCGATTCACCAACAGCTTTTAACAGCACACAAAATCCCAAAGCGCAGAACGCAACAGGCCTGAAGACACGACACTCGCGCGGTTCTCTTTCAGTGAAGATGTGCGACTGCATCAGGACTCAAGCTGGGCAAATAAGGACACAACAGTGTGCTGCTGGCAGACTGTGTGTGTATTCACTTCACTGAGCCTGTCAGGCAGGAACTCATACAGTTCACACATGCAAACATACATTCGGACTAGACAAACACTAATAAGACCATCACAAATCTCACACATTGACCAACTCTACCAAAAAACACATGCACACACATACACACAAACTCTAACACTACTTCATTTACAATCTGATCACCTTCGCAACCACGTAGCAGCGCACAAGACAATCTAGCATTGTGTTGGCTAGTTTGGTAGCCATGTTCTTCTGGTGCGCTCATTCATTCATCTAACAGCTGCTCTGTCAGCCTGCTGGTATTTTGAGAAGGACTACATGAAAAGCCACAGAAACACACACACACAGGAGGAGTGAAGATGCCAGTGTATCTGTCTGCAGCCCACACAGAAAGTGTGTGTGTGTGTGTGAGCGTGCAGCTCCAGCAAATAATGCGGTGTGTGATCCGTCCACATGCTGCATGCACGACTGCAAAGATCTGGCCTCCGATCTACTGCATCCATCCCTAATGTGACGGAGAGACACCGGAGGGGAATCATTAAACACAGCTTGGAGCCGTCTACAGCCTGAAGGCAGACAAATCCATCCACACACACACACACACACACGTGACAGACATTCACACAACAGCTCTGAGGCCAGTTCATATTTCTCTCACTGGAACGTGTGATTGTGTTCTGTTCTTTCACTCGGAGTTATGAATGAACAGTTGGTGTTTTTAAGGACTTCTGCGAGCTTTTCAACATATCGCAGCTAGGCTAGTGATAGCGCCATACATCAATATCTTATATCACCTACTGTATGTCTGACACCCGAGATGTTCCTAACGTGTTAATTTAGTCACCAAAATTATTGCCAGAAAAGTTTTACAACACAGAGATTTTTTTTTATTCATTTAATTTTCATTTTGTTATTAATGATGACAACATATGCCATTGTGATGATAATTAAATGACATTACATTGAATAAACTGCTGATGAAAATATAATGAGGGAAAAAATAACAGTGGGTAACTTGCATCATCCTATTTTCTTTTAGAAAAAAAAAATCTAGAAAATAAGATTCTTTTAATATAATCTTTTAACATATAATCAATGTTGTTTTTATTAACTCTACAATGTTATTTCAGTTTTTAAGAATAATATATAAAATGTTAATTACTGATTTTATATAAATAATGTTCATTAACATTCATGTCTCATCAACTAAAAAGTTATTTTTATAGACTAAACTAAAATTTCCCATTTTTTGAAAAATTTACATTTAGACTAATAAAAAAATTATACGATTATAGATTTAAATAAACCTAAATTAAACATAAATTGCAAGTTTATCCTTTTTATCCAAATGTCATGATTATTTCTCACAATTTCTAGGCTTTTTCTAGAAATCCAGAGCAAAAAGTAAAAGAATTTAAAATAAATAAATAAATCTAAAATATATAGACAAACTCAATTTTTTTGATTTGTACTCAAATGTACTCACACTTGCAATTCATAAGCTTTCATCTCACATTTTATAACTTGCAATTATAAGATAAAACATTTATTCTGTGAATTGAATGTCTTGCAACTCCAAAATGGAAAAAAGAAATCAATCTTTAGTGTAATGAAAATGATTCTGTAGTTAAGAGTGAAGGAGAACGCACTGAACACTTAGACCTCTTCATATGTCACCAGACTTCTAGAGCCGACACACGGACACGTGATGTTGTCACATTCGATATCGCCCTCAAAACTGTCCACAAAGTCTCTTTCCAAAGGGCTGGTGAGGATTGAGGCCTCCTCTGTATCTCCCTCACATTCCACCGCCGAGAAAACACACAGAAAAAGCTCCTCCATTCATCCGTGGATTTCATCTGCCCTCCACAAACATTTGCTCCTCCGGTCCCTCGCACTTCCCCCGTGTGTCCAAGCGCTCCAAGAGCAACACGAGACCTCACACGCGCTCACGGGGGGAGTGTAAACAGGGCAGGCGCTAACAGGACACTCCCGAGACCACACAGGGTCCCATTCAGATGCACGCCGCGGCTCAGAGCCGCCACACAAACAGCTCTCAGAGCGACGGACGGCGGTACGGTACTCTAACAAACAAGATGCCTGTCTTTTGATGGAGGGGGCAAATTAAGATCCAGCTCCTGATTTACATGTCAAGCAGGGCGATATTTTTTTAAAGATATAATGTTCATTTTGAATGAACATGTCAACTTACTTTCATCCAGGCAATACAAATAAGTCTGTGAAGTGAGCAAAATACTACTTCTTATTTTTAAATAATAAATAAAAAAATGTATGCATTTATTCATTTAATTTTATAATTAGTGCCGCCAAACAATGAATTGTAATTGATCGCATCCAAAATATACGTTTTTCTTTACATAACATGTGTGTGTTTATTACAAACAGACACGCACGCATGTATACATTTATGAAAAATATGTTATTTTTATATATGAAATTTATTTATTTATATACTTTACATGTACATACATGTATGAATTTTATATTCATATAATTTATAAAGTATATATATACACTGTATGTGTACGTATTTATTTATAAATACATAATAAATATACAGAGTACACACTTTCATTAACAAAAATGGACAAAATCGTAAAAATATTGACAATAATAAACAATTTTTTTTTTTTTTTTTTAAATATATATTTTTTTTAAAAGGTACTTTCAGGTTGATTTTCTTCTGAGCACCAAAAGAAATATCTGTAAGGTGACCAAAATGTTATGAAACGATTACTTGACGATTATTTGCATCCAAAATAAGTCTTTCTTTACATAATATAAGAATATGCACTTTGTATATTAATTTTGTATATATAGAAACTATTTTTACTCAGGAATTAAATGGTTAAAAATGAACACATGGTCATTATATTCACTCACTGTGTTGAAAACAGCAGCTCTTAAATTCAGCAAAACATCTTCAGTGACAAGATTTCCCTTCATTCAAGCTCTCCTGAATTTCTGCCCTTAAATCACGAGTACATTTGAAACTTAGTAACATTATCAGATGCTAAACTTCCACCAGAGGTGTGAAACAATAAGCGCGGCGGTAATAGAAATATTTTCAAGCCCTGAAGCTAAAACCGCACTGAAAGGTGTGAAAAGCGTTAGAGACGGACTGCAGGAGCGTAATGAGTCCGAGGACAGAAACGCTCAGACAAACGAGCGGCTCAAATCGATACGTGCGCTTCACTAATGTAAAATCAATCACAGGAGAGGAAGTGAGAGCCCTCAACACTGGAACAATGAGGAGCTGCCATTGTTGGCGGAGGAAACGCTTGAATATAAATGATTGTGCCACTGCGACAGCTGTCACTATGGCAACACAAACATCTGGAGCACATGTGTGTGAAAACGATTCGCCATTTGATGCATTTATATGCAAACATGCACAGTGTGCTTTCATTTACATCGCCGGGACGGAGGAGAACATCTCAAACATGTTGTTGTTTTGTATCTGGAGTAACTAAGTAAACACTGATGCGACTAAACTACATCCAGCAGCTTGACACTAGCTCAGGAAACGCATACTCAAAGTCATTCTACATCACGGCAAATACCACATTTAATAAATTAATTAAAGTTTAGATACATATCATGATTAAAGCGCAAATTTTAAATATTAGGATTTACCTGTAAATGTGTTGAAATAAAGATAAGCTTGACAACTAGTATAAACAGTGATGGGAATAACATTGTTACTAACTGCGTTATTTTTTCAGTAACGCGTAATCAAACAAATTACCGTTACGGAAAAGAAAATGTGGCGTTACTATACTTTATTATTAGCATTTTTATTTTTCAGTCCATCTCAGTGGATGCGCAGTGTATTTGTATTTGACATACCATAAACTTTCTCTGGTAGTGGGCGGGACTAATGCTCTAATGACAATCTTATGGTCCCTGTTTTGATTTTAGTAATTCGAGCAAACGCATACTACGCGATTAATATTCATGAAACCTGCAGCTCATTAATAGTGCGTTGTATGTTGTTATTAGTAGTAGAATTCGTAGGAGTTTTGTTATCCTATAATTTTTTGCTCAGTTTTTTATAGAAACGTTAAATTATAAACAAGCACCAACACCAGTTAGTTTCATTAATTTAACATTTAATATTGGCGGCATCCAAGTTCGCCATTTGATTATTATTATTATTTTTTTTTTTTAGGAACGCAGTAGTTACTTCCCTGGTAGTTAGTTACTTTTATAATGTTGTAACTCAGTTACTGTTTGTTAGAAGTAACTAGTAACTATAATAACGTTTTTAAAGTAACGTGCCTAATACCACCTTCAACACCACTACTGAGGTGAGACCCTTGAGCAAGGCACCGTTCCCTCAACTGTGCCGCAGCAATGGCTGCCCACTGCTCCAGGTGTGTGTGTGTTGTGCATGGTTGTTCACTTCTCACTGCTGTGTGTGTTCACTTGGATGGGTTAAATGCAGAGCACAAATTCCTAGTATGGGAAACCATACCTGGCCACATGTCACGTCCTTTCCTTCCTTTCCATAAGACAATTATGAGATTAATAACACTTTACTCAAAAAGTATGCACTTTAAACCACCATCCTGTGTTTGTAGTAACTGATGTTGTTTTTGTGTGGAATTAGGTGGTTTAGGTGGCTGTCGCTGTACAAAATAGCATTTCAGGGAAGTTACACATTACACACAGATAACCTTCCGCACTGTGATGATGGCAAGACGTTGGGGGTCAAACACTATCAAATGATTCATTTGCGTAATCAAATGATTCGCAAAAAGTGCTTTGAAGTCCCGTTCTGAATCAAATGATTCGTGATACAAGATCCGATTGGAGCGCTTCGAGTCAATTAGCATGGTTTAACGGACTCGGAGTTTCAAAAAGTTCTGTTGATACATTTTCCATCGTATTAAAAACATTTCATGACATGACACTTGCAAAAAAAAGATTTATCATTAAATCATTTATCAGGATGTATCAGAGAAAAAAGTTTTCAAAAGTATCCCCCTTATATATAAATTAACATATATTAACTATATATATAAAGGAACTAAACATGTGACCTTTTAAAAGAGTCATTGAATTGTTCACTGAATCGATTTGCTCAAAAAACAACGATTTATTTAGAAACTAAAGAAGTCAATCTTTGTGATCAAGTCACTGAATTGATTAAATAAGCAAAACGCTCTTGAAACGGAGACCTGACTCATTCATAACTCAATGTTTGTGACCCAGAAAAATGGCACTCTGATTAACAATACATAGCGTACTACACTATGTCGTTCAGAAAAGAAGCGTGATTACAGTTCGCCTAGCCTGGCGTAGTTCAGTTTCAAAGCATCTTCCCTCACACATTGCTTTCTTCCTGCTTTTAACATTCAGGCTTATTATCTGGGAGTGAAAAGGACTAAAAACTCTCACCGACGCTCTGTGTTTAAGGACACATTCAGACCTTAAAAACAGAGCACAGAACAATCCTGCCTTACCACAACCCGCTCCTCTAAAATAGGACAGAAATGTTCAAAGATGTAAATATATGCATGTGAAATTACTCTGTAAATAACTCCCGAAGGCAAACGGACCGTGAGTTGCAAACTTTCACACGTGAGCCGGCGTAACGTGACTGTGTGAATCTTGAATATTTTAGTGATTGTGTGATGACCGCAGAGTAACGACATATATGCTGCGCTTACTGAAGGTGTTAATGGAGTCACAGAGACGGTCACGGCATTAATTCACCTCCGGTGTTGACGGGGAAAGCAGAGAGCGCTGTTAATGCAGAAAGCAGAGTGGTGTTCATTTTAAAAAGATCCAGATGCATTAGCTGAAACCAAATGAAGTACACGGTGTAGCTGTAGGCACTCAGGATGAATTTGGGTCTAGAAAAGCTTTCGTTGAAAAGCGCAGCACTATAATGAATGCAAAAAGACTAAATGTCAAAAGGGTCATTTGGTTTCATGATGAATTTTCTTTCACCTTTCAGTTTGATGTACTAGCTGGAAGTACTCCCTGTCCGGTCAAGCCAGACCATCATTCAGTAATACTGCTACTTTGATAAGTCGGTAAGCAAAAACGAGGCAATATGAAAATTATTAAATAAAGTCTTAAAGGTACAGCAGCATTAAATAAAACATTTAATTAATTAGAAAAATATTCAAATAAATTAATTCAAATTATATGAAAATAAATATAAATTAAACATAATA
>JAUYWG010000066.1:2003599-2016305 GCA_034779775.1 Enteromius afrohamiltoni | reverse complement strand
ACACACATATATATACACATATACATACACACACACACACATATACATACACACACACATACATATACATACACACATATATATATACACATATACATACACATATACATACACACATACATACACACACACATACATATACATACACACACACATACATATACATACACACACACACACATATACATACACACACACACACATATACATACACACATATACATACACATACACACACACACACACACACACACACACACACACATATATACACACACACACACACATATATATACACACACACATATATATACACGTATACATACACACACACACATACACATATACATATAAAGACACACACATACAGTATATATTTAGAAAATATTTACATGCATGTATTTATATTTTCTTAAATATATTCATGCATGTGTGTGTATTTATATATAAACAAATACATGCAGCACATTTTGATTAAACTTAAATTTTAGTTATTTGCCAAGGCAATGATTATAGCTATTTATTTTATTTTATCTATATTTTAAATGAAGGAATAAACAATTTTAATAGTTTTAGTTCTGAAAGACAACACTGGTCATGACATCCTTTTCCAGGTACATGAATATAAGGGCATGCAATCATTTGACAACGCAGAATAACAGTAACTAAAATCACATGCATGTTGTTTAATATTAAAAACCGCCAGTGCACACTGCACAGTATGCCATTAGCATTAGGCTAGCACAACAACTCAACCATATCGGAGTCTCAGCATTTCACACGTGCATGTGCGTACATGTATGAACATTAAACTCTCTGCAGGCACCCATCAGCGTTCTTGCGCAGGAAATGTGGTGTGTTGAGAACGAGACCGGTGTTCAGTGTTCTATAGAGTGAGATTAAGAACAGAGGGGAAGACATACATCACTGCCTTCAGAGGTGCCGAGATGATAAATCAAGCCGAGAGAAAGAGGGCTTGAGACACTGCCATGGGGGCGAGAGCATCGCACAAATTAAAATTGGAGTGTCATGTAACTGATCTGGGAACAGGTTTGACATTCATCTTGACAATAAGAGATCAGAAGAAACTGAGCTAATGTCAAGAAATTCCAAACCATGGTCCTCATAACTTCTTGAAGAAATTGAACCTCAAGAATAACTGATATAAATCATTTACATTTTTGGATTGATTCTTAAAATGAGTAATTACTGGTATTAGTATACCTAAACTAAACTAAACTAAACTACTAACAACTTTTACATAAATATTGGCTAAAATATTAAAACTATTACAATTATTTACCAATCACTACATCTCAGATTAAAAATAAATACATGAATAAATATAAAATAAATAGATATATAAATAATAATAAAATTTATTTTTATTTTTTCCAATTTATAACAATACAAATAATATTTTATTTTATAAAAATAAGCACGCAGGACTATTTCCACAATATTAAAATCATTCTATTTTTTTTTTTTTTTTATTTAAACTGAAGCAGTCGCAATTCGTTTTGGGGATTATTTCATCCTCAAAGGCAATGCTGTCTTATATATTTCATGCTTGGAAGAGAAATTCATGATATTGGCCAATCAATAGCTTTGACAATAAAAGCCCAAATCGGCGCTCCACTGTTACACATGTGCAGTTTAATGCTTTCCTTGCATTCAGACATCACATTAGCATTCACACCATGCCGCTAAAGCAAAATGAGCAACCAATCTGATGCCTTTGCAGGTTCAGAGGATCGTTTTTCTTCTAAGCCACTTTCCTCACAGTCTCTTTAAGCAAGATAAAACCCCGAGCAAGTGTCCCAGCGTGCCGTATAATCGCTCACTGATATGAGCCATATGGACTGAGGTCTTACAATCAGGTGAATCTCAGAGTTTAAGTAAGCCGTCGTCTCTGACCTACCATCGTTCTTGTCCAGTCCTAGAGAGGATTGCCTTTACGAACAAGTCTGATGAGCTCAGATTAACAGTTTTTATTCCCCCGGTTCATTCGCCAAGGCTACGACCCCCACCCGGGCCGGGGGCAGATTTAATCTAATAGGGCCAATGCTAGAAAATGATCCACGACATCCTTTCCAATGAGAAATGGGGTTATCGGGGCATTTCCTCCATTCATCCGTGACCGCAACGGACGCTTCCTGATTAACAAGAAATCCGTACCCAATCAAAAATCTGATTTACGGTCATGAGATTGTCTGAGATTACCATTTTTTGGTCTGAAAGTGACTTTGAGCAGCAAAAGCATTACCGAAAAGCATTACGGGGGGTTGGGGGGGGGGGGTACTCTGGAAATGTCACCGTTAAATCATGTTCTAAAGGGCATCCTCAACAACATAAAAGACGCTGTTAAGAGGCCAAAAATAAGCCATGAAATCAAAATCGGCCCTGTTTACTTCAAGTTTCTGGTCTGCTTGGGAACGAATTATTGGTGCTCGTTACTGCAAAAGAAAATAAATCGTTTGCCTTTATAATCTTTCATCCAAATGCAATAACTTACTCTGCCTCCCAAACGACCTTCGCCTTAAAAAAAATGAATAATACCTTAGTTGCTGTCCTGCCATTTTCTCAGAGGCTCCTTGCTAATGTCAGTCTGTGGAGGATTTGCGTGGCTGGATAGTTTCATGCGGAATTTTCTCGAAATTGCCCAAGAACACAGATCCCCCGTAGACTTATCTTAGTACAGAGCAAGGTTGCAACAGTAACCAGGAGGGGCGGAGCTAAAAGGGGTGATTGCAATAATAATGATAACACCTCCAGCTCAGTTTGAGAGAAAGAGAGAGAGGGGGCAAGCGGTAATGAGAATGAGTAAACGATGATTATAAATGAACTCTATTTAACACCTGTGCTTCTGGGGCTAAATTTAGTCCGTCTCCTGCCATGACCGTCTGTGAAGTGCATCTGAAGAGACACGGAGGACGACAGACAGACAGTGTAGCTTCTTCACTCTGATTTATCATGAGTCCGTAATTGATTGTGCTTTTCCTGTTCATCACTTTAAGATAGAATGATAGACAGAATTAGAATAACAGATGGACAGATTTACTCAGTGATTTTTTTTTACATTTCACACACACACACACACACACAATCTGGATCGCAGCGCTGACCTCCTGCACAACAAGAGCACTTAGCGAGCAGATTTCCTTCAGAGCGAACGCCTTCATTATTGAAAAGCCCTGTTCAGGAGAGACGGGCTGTGCAGCTGAGGGGCTCTTATGGCTGGGGTTCACCCGAAGGTGAATCCATGAGTCACGTGACGTCTACCGAACCCGCACAGCGTGGTCGTGGAGGCAGGAAGTGGGCTGGCCTGGGACGAGACCAATCCATGACGCCTGAACTGTGAGCTAAATAATTCATTGTCACCTTGGACTCTGTGTCAGCAGCTCTGGTACATGGGATGATATTTATGGAGCCCCTCGGGCCCGAGCTTGAGGACGACGGTGAGGTATTTAACACTGATCTAAAAGAGGCTTTTAATTGGTGAGGTACTGAACAGAAACTTGTGCTGATTGTGATACTGTGGCTTTTAGCACAACACATTTTGAAGGTGAAAATTTGAAATGAGTTGAAATATTAATAGCAGGCTTAAGCCAAAGAAATAAAGTGATGCGTACTACATGCAAAAACTTAGAAAGAACTATAAATCTTTCAGGAACGGGTCTGCAAGACTGCGTTCAGCAAGAAATTGCAGCATGTTGAGTCAACAGAGAAAGAATCTAGCGAAGATTTAAACCACCAAAATCACAGCCGATGCCTTTAACAGTACAACGCTCACCTTCAGACGTCAGATCCTGGAAACAATTTCTGATCCCCCCAAACTGCATACTGTCAAAATCTCACTGAATCAGAAACTCCCAGCTCTAGTCTGAATCATTTTCATTTGTGAAAATAAATATGATTGTGCTCATTTCAGTTTAAAAAAAAAAAATCGAGTTTGAAATCGAAGAAGTAGTTCACCCAAAAATGTTATTTATTGAAACAGCCTTAATGCCTTCCTAGATGTGGATGAGTTCGTTTCCTCATCAGATTTGGAGAAATGTAGTGTTGCATCACTTGCTCACCGATGGATGTGAATGGGTGCCGTCAGAATGAGAGTCTAAACAGCTGATAAAACCATCAAACCATGGTGTTTTTATCGGCTGTTTGGACTCTCATTATGACGGCACCCATCCACTTCCATTGGTGAACAATCGATGCAATGCTACATTTCTTCAGATGATCTTGGACGGCCTGACAGTGGGTACATTTTTGGGTAAACCACTCCTCAATTCAACTTTTTTGGGTTCTTGAAGAGAGAGAGTGTGAAATGTGTCAGATCACAGAAGAATAATGAGTTCAACTAAAACTCCCCGAACACCATTCAATCTGAAACCTAGAAACCCGAGCGCTCAGGACTCCAGGTCATCCCAAGACGGCACAGTATTTACGTGGATTTAACTGTTGAATCTTTCGAGGCCGGATTAGTTGGCGCGGAGGCATTTGAGAGACGCAGATGAATAGGCCAGAAACGCTGGATTACCATGCCATTACAATGCAAATAGATTTCAAGGTGGGTCGTCGCCATGACAGCGAGACACCGGCATTGTGCCGCTCAGAGGGATTCGATTAATAACTAAATTAATTTAATGCAAAGGCTGCCATAACACGAGATTTGATCCTCACAGTAGCTTGCCTGAGAAAAGCGTACGTGTGTCAGCGTCGTTGGGGGTGGAACGTGAGAAAATAAGCATACAAATAAACATTCTGGGCTGTGTAAGCTGAAACGGTTTGGTCACAAGGGGTGAGCGCGAGTGCAGTCTCATTCAGAGAAAAACCAACGTGCTCACACACTCTGGTATACCAGAGAGACACTTGATATGCACGCCAGCAAACAAACTCTGCCAGGACATGTTTAAGAGCTGTAACACACACACAGTGACTCTTCCAGGACAGACTGACTGGCACAAATCCTACGGCTTGACAGGGATAAGGTTACAAAACCAATATTGTCCTACACGTGGTTATCTCGTAGCCTGCAGTAACTTTATTACACATGCGTTTACCGCAGGAAATTCAGCGTTGGTTTAGACAAAGTGACCCAAACCTGTGCAGTCATTCACTGATTATATCAGATGACAAACATAAACGTGCATACTGAAGAAATACACAAGAAAAAAAATTAGATAGGCCACATGCAAATTGCACTGAAATGAACAATTGATTCCCAAAAACTGAATCACTGGGACTCAAACCGCGTACGGCAGAACGAATGACTTCTTAAAGCCTCATAATAACTTGACAAAGAGTGGCAGCCAATTCAATCAAGTAGAATAAATTAGATGTAGCTATATTAGCAGGGAAGGCGGGCCAGGAACTGAAAGGACGATCATTTACTGTATGACAGGTAGTGAAGGACCTGTTTCTTGGACGCGGCAGAGCCATTTCTCCCGGCCTGTCTGAGGTAGGGTTATTAATTAGCACTGAATGGAGAGTTAATGGGCGCTCTGTGCGTCACCATGGCGACTCCAGGCTGAAAGAGCAGCCAAAGGAAAGAGCGCGGCGCTATCCGTGAAGAAAGTTGTTCGCAGAAGGACTCTGGATGCCAATAAAAATCTGTGCGCTGACAGAGCGACGGCAGCACGCGGCAGGGGTCTTCATTAAGCGCTGACGCGGGGCGACTTCAAGCGCACAGACGCCACTGGAATCCATCGTAAATAAAGCATCACAACTGCTCTTAGATCAGACGGCAACAAAGAGCGTGTCTGTGGATTCAGACAGTTATTACAGAAAAAACGAACTAATCTAAAGGTTTAGTAAATGGCAATCACTTACTGATGCAATATATAGTCAATAAACAGACGCGCACATAATCAACTTCAGGACGACTGAGCAATAAGCAAGACTCCCCCAATGTTTCTCAACCCAAATTCAGAGAATCAAGTTGAAGGCTTTCCCACCAAGGACAGTGTGTATAATTCATCCTCAAATAAATAAACCAGGGGCAACAGCGCTGCCAAAGGCCCCAGATAGCTTACCGCGTATCAAAGTAAACATTAGACCCAGAAACACGTATTTCTGCCGCTCCGCTAAAATAGAGACGTACATTCCACCTGCCTGTATCAATCTGTGTAACGTGAAAAAATAACATCTTGACAAATACTACCATGTCCAAGGAAACAGGGAACTGCCTACCGCATCCCTACAACAGCTGACTGCAGAAAACTCTAGAGCTTATGGGTAATGGGTTTTCATGCCTTTTTGCATGCATCTTTTACAGCACGTCTGGAGGATCCTTCTAGTTAAACAACGGGGAGTAAATGTGATGATTCAGAAATCTGGAATAGAGGACATGTAACAAAGCAAAGCCACTAAATCTTATTTTCTCTCAACATCCCTTAATCGTGGAAGTCATTTCTGTAATGTTACCTCATAAACAGAAAGGACCAGTAATATGATAAAAGACTAATAATAATAATAATAATAATAAAATAGCTCTAAAAAGCAAAAGTATAATAATAATAATAGAATAATTGTACAAAACATAATATAATAAATAATAAAATATGTTTTTAAACAGGTAAAAATGCTAATAAAACATTGAATAATAATAGTAATATAATAAATTTAACTATTTTGGAGGATAATAGCATCTTTTAAAAATATAATAGTTCAGATTATTATTATTATTAATAATAATAATAATAATATTGATACAATTTGGAGCAAAAAATGTGAATGCTAAATATTTATACAACGCCACAAAACATGTATAGTAAAAATATAATATAATTAATAATATATAAGTGTTTCTAAAATAAAAATGCATATAAAACATTGAATAATAATAATAGTAATGATAATAAATATTTTTTTGAGTAGAATAGTGTCTCTTAAAAATATAATTAGTTAAGATTATTAATAATAATAATAGTACAAATATAATAATATAATTAATAATAAAATATATAAGTGTTTCTAAAATAAAAATGCAAATAAAACATTGAATAATAATAATAGTAATAATAATAAATATTTTTTTGAGTAGAATAGTGTCTCTTAAAAATATAATAGTTAAGATTATTAATAATAATAATAATAATAATAATAATAATAATGATAATACAATTATTTTGAAGAGATTATTAACATGAATATTTCTATTCTATAAATCTTCTTATATAAAGTAGTTCTTCAGCTCAGCTGTAGGTTGTTTACAAATATCAAAATGGCTTCAAAGTGGCAAATCCTGTCGGGTTTTACAGCCGGACCCATTCGTTTTATAAGAGAGAAATATTTGATCTGTTTACTTTGGAATCTGACAGAACGTTCCACAGCACTGACATCAAGAAGCTCATTAGAATTCCGCTCATGGCACGGCCACGGCGCTCTGAAATAAGGGTCAGTCCATCTCAAGCGAAACAGAACGAGCCGCTCGCTCCATACAAGCCTGAGGTATGGGTTTGTCTTCATCTCAGAGCTGCTGTTCACTCAAGTGCTTCTTCATGCCGCTCCGAAGCCAGCTCTATTTTCCCAGCGACTGCACCCGGCAGGAAAAAGGCAGGTGGATAAAGAGAATCAGGCTCAAGTCAAGTGAGAGCTGCTGCTGGGAAAGGGGCGGTGTTGGGTTTCTCTCGTCGTGTGATTCGACGATCCAAACGAAACCACAAATCTGATCATTTAGAGGCAGAGAGAGAAGAATGAGATACAGAATGTGGTTAAGGCGGATCGCAAGGATCCCGTTTCACCATCTGAGAAGTGAAGGGTCACGGCAAACTGTTGAACTCCAGACAGAACAATACACACACAGAAGAACAAACCACTACATGAACTGAGAAGCGCACACAAATAAGAGAGAAACTTGATATCCAATGAGCAAACTGAAAAAATCTTCACGGTTTAAACACAATATAAGCTTTAAGGAGATTTATGGTCTGGTTGTGTCATGTCAGATAACAATAACTAATATATATATATAATAAATTAAATTAAATCAAATTATATATAAATTAATTAAATATTTTATATATTTTATATATATATATATATATATATATATAATTAATTTAATTAAAAAAGAAAAAAAAAAAATCTGCCACAAATATTTTTTTTTAGATGTTAGAAATGTATTTATTTAAGCTTTAGCTATCACAGTTAACAGTAACAAATAAATGCCTATATATATATATATATATATATAAAATACTATTTAAATATTAGAATGATTATTTTTGTCATGAAAGTAAACCATGCCAGTGTTCAAGAGGGTTTAAAGCAGAAATGAACTGCATTAATAATTCAATAAAAGCCCATTCGAGCTATAAATTGTCCATTAAGCAGTAAGCCTATTTTTCTATGCGACTGAACTTCTGGTTATCCATGACCAAAATAATACCTGTGGGTAAACACTTCATCAACCTTATTTTCAGTACTCTTGCAATATTGTGTACAAGTTCATACATTACTGTCAATTGCAAAAGTAAGTAATTCTTGCTTATAGGTGTGTGGCTATACTTCCTTTTAAAGCTTATTGCACTGTCCCATGCACCTCAGTTGTTAAGCTGTGGATGTGTGGAGAAAAATAAATAAATAAATGTGGCAATCAAAATACAAATGCATTCAAAACAGCTTAACTCACATTGAACCTGGAAGATTTCTTTGAGTCTCCTGAGCTATAAAAGAGCAATCTCTGAGCAATAATGCTTCCAAATGATCACAGAGCCATCAGTGAGTGTGTGGGAGGGCTGAGAGACTCCTGCTGAGGATGTGATGTTTACAGAACACCTGCTCTGATGGTATGAGTGTGTGTGTGGTCCGCCATCATCAGCTGCACCAACACAAGCGCACTATAAGTAGCTACTAGTCTGAGAAAACTGCACAGAACAGAATCAACAAACAAGACAGACGGATGAGCGCTGAAACTGTTTAGGGACACGAAATCTTCAAATTCTGGCCAATTAAACAAAAGAGTGAAAACTAACTAATAAGTTGCATGTTTTGCTATAAATAAATTAAAATGCACTAAAACATACAAAATAAACGTATAAATAAAAATGATAATACACTGAAAATCATATAGGCATCTCATATTAATTAACAAATAATAAAAAAATGTCACCTAATGTGACGGATCATAATATTTTATCCTTAAGTCAGAGTTGATAGACGGATACAGACAAATTTTATTAGACAACCATATATGACTAACTTCCTTCGAACATACTGGTTATGCTTATTTTTTATAATTAAAGCAAATGGGGACTCGAGCTCCGAAATGAAAAAAAGCATCATAAAAATATGCTTTCTGTCAAAGAAGATAAAAATAAAGCAAGTACGAAAGGATATCCCAAGGCATATTTGAACGTATAGGGACAGCGAAGAGCAACATTTTTGAAATATGCCCTAAATTCAAATCTATCACATAAAGCCAGTAGAGCACGAGACTCATGTACATATGACTACTAAGATACTTTTATGGTCCTTTTTAGTAATTCCAGAGCTGAAGTCTCCAGTCTCTCAACAGAGACGCATGAGAATAGCACTGCAGCGACTCATGTTCAGCAGCTCTCTGGAGTGTGTGTGTGTGTGTGTGTGTGTGTGTGTGCGCGCACATGAAACAAACCCCCACATATGTAGTCTCTAGCGTCAGCGCACAGCTCGCTCTCTCCGCCCCTCCTCCTCTCATTCCTTGGGTCTTTTAAAGTGAGGCCTATCACAGCCGAGCTGCCCTTTTCTCATTGATTTAGGAGCTTGTGTTCAGTGGCTTCAGAAGGAGAAGGCGGCGTAGTACGGGTTTACACCGAACATCTCAGAAGCAGAAAGAGGCTGACAGACAAAAGCCCTTCAGAAAGAGCAGGTCTCCCAAAACACAAAACAAACGCCAATGCTCGGCCTCTGACATGACTCTGGACATATCGATATGAGACAAATCATGAGTCTCACTGGATGGGTCTGAACTAGTCGTTGGCAGATACAGACACGAAGGCATTGCTGTGATATTTACTGTGTGAATGATACTCGTAGGCAACAAGACGACAGACAACAAAATTCAAAACCTGGAGCAGTTTGATAACTAAAAATTTGCTTGGATTATATAATGTTCCCGAGTAGTTTATTCCGCTCGCTTTGAAGACCAGGATTTGTTTTTATGTATTTTCAAAATTCTTCATCAGATCGGATTTGGAGAAATGTAGCATTACCATACTTGCTCAGCAATAGATACTCTGCAGTGAATGGGTGCCGTCAGAATGAGAGTCTGAACAGCTGATAAAAACCACCGCTCTAGTATATCAATGACGTTAAAACCTGCGTAGCTAAAATACGAGTCTTCTACACATAAAATTGCTTTCTCCTGCAACAAAATGCACTGTTTGTAAGCCAAATCAGCTTTAAAACAAATGCTTTTTCCACTCGACAAAGCATTATTATGGGTTACGGACTATATTTCGGCTGGCGTAAAACCTCTTAATTATAAATAATGTTTCTCACCAACGTACGGCTTTTCGCTTCTCGAGACATTAATAGCTGGAGTGGAGTGGTGTGGATTATTGTATCATTCTGACGGCACCCATTCACTTCAAAGAGCAAATGATGCAATGCTATATTTCTCCAAACGTGTTTCGATGATGAAACAAACTCATCTAGACCTACATCTAAAATGTTAACATTCGGGTGAATTATTCGAGTTTTGCAATGGCTGATACCTAGAAAGCAGGGTAGCGCTGACTTTTCCGTGTCGATTCTAGGAAAAAAATACGACGAATGAATCTAAAAACTTGGAGCACCCTTTGCTAAACAGAAATGCAAGGTGCACGCTTTTTAAAACAATATTTGAGCCAATTATTGAATAATATTTCCAAGCAGCTATTGCGCATTATCCGCCGACAAAGTAATAAGATGATTTTCAAAGCAATGTTTGAATAAATAAATGAACTGGCCACGGTTATTATCACGCTAAGAAATGTCAACTGATCCGCACGGCTGATATATAAAAGCTGTAAGAGAGAGAAAACACTGCAAAGCAAACCACCTTTATACGGTAATCTGAGATAACGGTCTACAGGAACAAAGATCTGGACACGCGCTCTTGTCTCTTTAAGTACGGTTTGTATTAAGTGCTGCTGTCATGATCAAACCAGGTGTAAATATCGGTGTACGGACTATTAGATGCTTCCAACTATCTTCAAAGAATAAAAAGTGTGTTGGTCTCCAATCGCACACCCTGTTATTCTTTAGAACAAAGGCACCAATTAACACTCACACCTCAAAGCGCTTTAACCCACAGGGAGTCATCTAATAAAACAAAGTTAATAATACCCACACTTTCTCTCGCCTTCCTGTACCTGACCGCCATCATTAGCTGGAGAAGGTTAAACGGGTTCGAGAAGCGCCGCGGGTCCCGGAGGAGCCCAAACTGGGTCAGCGGTGAATATCTGTTCGATACAGGCTCTGCGCTGCAAGAGTTGTTTTTTTTTTAATTGTGCTGCAGTCTCTCCGGTTTTGATCCGAACAATCTTTGATTACTTCTTATTTTCAGGCAAATGTAAATTAATTTCCAACAGCGCAGCGAGCACACGTCCTTAATTAAAACGCAGCTGAGGCATTAGGAAATAAATTACGGATTCCAAGCAGAACAAGGAAAACACACACAGCGCGCTTTCTCAACTGCGGATTCGATCGATTGCAGATTGAAACTTCAACAAGAGCTGGAGGTGACAGCCATTCAAAATCTTATCCCACCCTAAAGACCCACTCCTCCAAGAACAATAACTAAAATAAATACATTAGCATCCAGATGGGTTTTCAAAATGGGGAAAACCTTCTGAAAGAGATTCCAATAATAATGCATTGCTGCTATAGCCATCATACAGACTTTCAGAAAATCGCATCTGTGAAGTTTCAGTTTCAAACCCCTCACACTTATTTTGAGTGGAAGCAGAAACGGTTTGGAAAAGAAAAGACTTCTAATTCTACTGGTGGACAGGGACCTAAGAGGCTCCCAGTTCCTATCACAAACACAAACTGGATTGTACCCTCTTTCTTTATTGGCGTAGGTCAAAGAAACGGTCTTATATCAGAAATAATCTCTCGGTGGAGCTCACGCTGGGTGGATCGCGCAGCTTAGGAACTAGCTGTCTGTGGCTTCGTTTTCATCTCCATCTCTTTTTTTTATCCTTTATTTCTCATTCTCACCTGTCTGCGAATGCCCCTTCAATTAGAGTCCGACTCTCTACTTCCACGCCGTTCCTTTTATCTCTTCTCAGCAGGCGCTCACAACGGCTTTAAAGAAATGTATGCTCAAACTCTCTGGATGGGAGGGGGAAAAAAAACATATCCTGGTCCTTAAAGCGAGCGGAATAAACTACTCAGGAACCGTTAATAAACTGACATCTCTGTTATCTATCACTGTCGTCACGGCAAAATTGCACCGGGAAAGTAAATTGTTTTTTCAGTGGATAAATCCATCATATCATAAAAAAAGAGCAACGATGAAAGAGACATTGTAGCTCGAGGGTTTAAAAGGAGGGCTACATGCACGTAAGGGTCTAAAGAAGACCTCGGAGAGGCATTAATCAAGACATCTATGATTCAATGATGAAAATAAATTGGAATGGAGGAAGAAGATTTAGACATTAGAGATGCTACAAAGGGATAAACTCACACAAAAATGATTTCTGTCATCATTTATTACTGCAGGGACATAAAAGGAAAA
>JAUYWG010000066.1:1979046-2003499 GCA_034779775.1 Enteromius afrohamiltoni | reverse complement strand
GAGATGCTACAAAGGGATAAACTCACACAAAAATGATTTCTGTCATCATTTATTACTGCAGGGACATAAAAGGAAAAGATCTGAAGAATGCTGAGGTTCAAAAAATTGGCGGCATTATATCAACAAACAACAGACATTTCTCAATAATCTTTTGCATTCTGCAGGAAGTTAGTCGCATGGGTTTAATAGGGACGAGGGTAAAAAGAGAGAGACCATTTTTTCATTTTTAGGCAAAATAACCCTTGAAGGCCGTTTCACATGACTTGCGTCAGAGATTCAGTGCATTTCCCAAAACAAGTCATGAAGTGCTGCAGGAGGTTAAATGTTTAGTGAATAATTGGTTCAAAACTTATGGTCACTCCACAGAGATGTCATGTGGAACAGCCTTATCGATGCATCTGAAATGTAGAAAGAGTCCTTTTCAATTTAGCAAAAGTATATCGTAAATTAAGAACTGGTTAGCTTAGTTAAACAACCAATGAGGCGTCATCCACCCAAGACGTTTCCTGGAAGCATCTGAAAAAAGACAAATTTCTTCCGGCAATAACGTTCTTGGAGTAGAGGGCACCAGTGACTAAGTCTGTTCAATTCATCATTTGCATTTCAAGAAGTCGCGTCTGCAATTCCCGAACGAGGCTGCAATATTTTCGTTGCTTTTGACACCCACGTAATCTAACAAAAAGACTATGACTCACAGCTCCGAGAGGCTCTCCTCTGAGGATTCTGGGTGAGATATGCTAGAAAGGAAGGTTAACCACTATAACGGAGGTTCAGACTAATCTGCATTTAAAAGCGCAGTCGATGCGTATATAAATGGGCCCTTGGCTTTTATTAATACAGCACGTTCTGAAACTGCACCGGAGTTTCACGGGACAAAAGCGAGCCTCCGTACCCCCTCCCGGACAACTAACAGAATTGGTCACGGCCAATCATTCTCTTCCTCGCCGAGGTTCCGGATAAACTCCGTGGCCATCAATCACTTCTTCGTATGCGAAAAAGGGGGAAATGAGAGGAAGCGAGTGCTTTGCGCAGGTCACCGGGGAGCCGTACGCGTCGTTAAATTCCCCCCATCGCTTTTCAATTACATGCCGTAACTCACCGTCAGGGCCAATATGATGACAGAGACCGTAACAATGAACACAGGAAGAATACAGTAAACAGATTCAAAAGTTTGCTGGCGGCTCAAATCTTATGTTACACAGGAGGACGGCATCTTACACCAACAAGGTCACTATAAAGCCTTCACTAGACAAGCAGAGTTTGTGTGTTTGCCAGCCCTTAAAGGAGCAGTTCACCCATAATTTACTCACCCTCAAGTAGTTTTAAACCTGTATGAATGTCTTTGTTCTTTGGAAGAAAGTTTTGGGTCATTATCGACTTCCATAGTATTTTTTTTTTAAAACTCGATGCCCCGAAACTTTCTTCAACTTCCAATGAACTCTTCACATAGAAACTAGCCCACTGAGTGTTGAATGCGTGTAAACTTAACGGCATTAAATTAAATTCAAAGCATTTTTACGCAAAGCACTGCATCGCAATTTAAACAATTTAAGAAACAAAATTCTGTATTTACACAAATTCCTTAAAAGCATAAACTAATAGCAGCATTTTAAGCAAATAATGCTTTCATGAATAATTTACACAAATTCATGCTCTCGCAGTCTTTTTTTCATCTAGCCTCATCCAGGCCAAAATACAATCTTTCACGCCTTTACACACACACATAATACAGCCACCCACCCAGGGCCATATTTACACAGGCAGTTCAGACAAATGAACAGCTCTTCCTATTGGCTTCCTGCATAACGCACGATAGCTTCCCCATAGGACAACTCATCAATATAACCCACTGTGGCCCTGAGCAAACCTCTGAAAACACAAAGAATACATCACTAAATCCACCGGCTCTTTAAATGCGTGAAACAACGTTCACCCGTCCAAATTAATCTACAAAAAATATATATATATTAATACTTCCTATTCTGCTGAATATTTTAGCGAGAAGATTTCCAAGATTTAATTAGACCAGACCGAGACGAACTACGGCTAATGCTCGGTCACCTGCTCTGCCCTGAGGGAACACTTGAACCCAAGACCCTGGTTTGTTTAGTGCACCATTTGTGGCCCTTAAAAAAGCAGCACACACGCACAATGTAAGCTGCAAACAGAAGAGCGTGTGTGTGCGAGAAAGTGAATAGCGGGAATCTTGGTTAATTATCACCCGCCTGCTGTCACAACCATCAGTCTCAGTGACACCGCCACTGCCAACAGCACACTCGCAGGCTTATTAAAGCGCATGTGCGTCTGTGTGTGTAATTGATGTATGCACAGCAAAGACAGTGCCCCAAAAACCCGACGGAATACAGCCAATGATTAAATCACGTCCCGGCCTTCATAAACGCTACAGACCGGCATTACACGCTAGCGGCGGGGGGGGGAAGAAAAACACACAATTTATGCGTTTCATCCAGGGGGAAGGGTTAATCAGCGTCCCCTGGGAGGCGTTCGCTGAGCCGCTGCGTGTTTGATGGATGCGTCCTGCCATTATAACGCCATGTATATACTCCATGTACTCCTGACATGCCTTCAATCATGTCTAATTAGCAAAAACAGCAATTTCTTTCGGATGCGAGTCTACGTACGGCGGCGGACGCCTGCTTCCGAGATAAACCCTGCGAAGTATTTGCGATCTGCTGCTACTTCGGGATGAAGTTAATTGGCTTCCTGACAACGCAATGAGGAAAACAACACTATCATTAAAATAATTCCCATCAGCAGGGCACTCTGGAATCACAAAATACCTGCATGGTTATTTATTAAACTGAAATTACGGAGAGTTCAAAGTCGTAATTTTATCACGGTTTTATTCACAGCAGGAAAATTCCACTTCATCGGAGTATTGTACATAGCAACAATCAGTTTCTTCTTATTCACAGCAGGAACGCAAGGTCTAACATTAAGAACAAGAGCGGAAAGTTCTCTCATAAATGGGCCATGATGTTCAAAAACCAACAAACAAACAAACCAGAGCCTCAGGCAAACAGAGTTACCAACTTTTTAATAATTCCCCAACAATTTGTAACCTACTTGGGCTTCAAACTCTGCTCCACATCGCCTCTTTCAGGGTCAAGCAAATCCCGTCCCATCCCTGACGACAAATAGAGCTACTCCTCCATAAAGCTAATGGGGAGGAAAGGCTGGTTTATCATTCGCAAGTCATCTTCGAGCCTGGATGCCCTTTATAGCCTTTCGGTAAAGCGGAGTACAAAAGGACATTAACGTAAGCTCGGCTGCCCCTTTAAATGCATCATTTGTAAGAGGTAAGACAACGTGAAGATTGGCTCAGACAGAGATTGTGGCTTCGCTTGAAGCATGAAAGAAATAGCACGGTGGCTATAAGCTACAAAGAATGTCATTAGCTTGCACTCAATCACTTCAGTCAATGGATGTATCGCAATACTTGAAATGAACATTTCAATGCGATGGAAACGTTCAATGGCTAATCAAACGACGCGTGTTTTTGAGTTAGAGTGAGGCCATCCATTAAATTAGGCCAAAGTGTTCAAATGGCTAACTTCGTTTCAGCAGGTTTCTGCAAAAGAAAGGCAGCAATTTGCGTTCCCTACAGAGACTAAGTGAGCTGATATCAGCGGGAGGCAGCTAGCATGTGGCCTGGAGAACTGGAAAATTCTTTCCATGGTTACATACCCCCAAACCCACCAATCAGAGATCAATTACCATGTCAGCCCATTGCTTTTACTTTCGAAAGGCCAGCTTAAAAGACGCAGCTCTATCTAGAAGTCAGAACTAAATGGGCAAAATGAAGAATGTTTCGTAAAAACTATGGAGGCTTTTTTTTTTAATCTTCTGAACCACTTTATGCATCGAGTTTAAGGCATAGTCCGCTCAAAAAAATTAAGTTCAGCGATTATGCGTTTATCCTTAAGTCTTCCCAAACCTGTTGGAGGAACACAAAAGATCTCAAAAAAGGTCAATGGAGTACAAATAATGTTGTTTTGGACCCCACTGACTTCCCACTTTTGAGTTTGAGAAAGTAAACGATCAGTGAATTTTCACTTTTGAGTGAACTATCCCTTTCTAGCCAAGACATGATACACATGATGTCTACAAGCGATTCATTAGCAGGTAGAGGACAAATCAGGTGGTGTACACAGCCCGGAAGGTACACCATGATCAAATTAAACCAATTAATCACCGTTTTAGAGACAGCAAAGGTTCTCTTCCATTATTCATAGCCTCCTGCTTAACCCAATGGGAAAACCACAGCACTTACAGAAGGGGGTGAACAAAAGTGATTGCTATTCGACACAGAACAGGTGCTGAGTCTAAGTACAAATTATCAAATGATCAAGATTGTTGTGGAACATGGAGATCGTGTATTTTGGATTTTCAGATGATGATTTGAACTTTAAAACTAGGGATGGTTTACGTCTTGTTCAGGTTCCCACGGACAGCTGTCAAGAACTTCAATTCATACAAAAGCCATGTATCTAAACCCTTACGGCAAGGGTCAAACACTGGACTCTCTCCTGACCTCATTAAAACGATGCCTTCACCACAACCGTCCTCAGTCTAAGCATTCCTTACAAGCAAGCTCTAAAAAAAAGCCAAGAGAGGTCTTGGAGAAGCAATAACAACCAGCAAGTGTTCTCTATTCACCAAGACTGCAGAAGGAGAAATCAAGAGTGACCCCGTCTTTTCAGGGTTGTGACCTTTCCCAGTGAGAGGCTGTGGGTGAGGGTCCGCCTAGTCAAAAGCTATATGTAGAAGGACAAATATGTCTTCCTACTGCAAACAGCAGCTCTCCTGCTGGAATTTTCCATCCTTTCCACACTCATGGATCTCCACAAAACCAAACCGCAGAGTTTCAACACGCGTTCCAGGCTAAAAAGCATTTGCAAAATTAAAAGAGAAGTTTTCAAAAAACTTTTCGCGCAGACGGAAGTAACACCCAGGATACTCACACGAAACGGGCATTTTAAACGATAAACTTATGAAAAGTGAACTTCTCCTTGAACTTTTAGACCTCTAAAACAAACAGTTTTTTAAAGGAGATTAGATTTATTCCTAACCTCCTTCACATCAAACATTTATATGATCTAAAAATGAAAGTTTGTAACGAGGTTGGGCAAAACTCATTGCAAATGAAGAATTACCAACCTTTCGATTGATAAACAGAAAACTGAATCAATTTGGCAGCACCTAACTGAAAGTTGAATGCGAAAGATAGAAAGAAGTCCATCACAGGCATTGCATTCTTGGATATGAAGTGTTCTTCCACCAAAGTTCACAAAAAAATGATGAAACGCACTAGCTTAAATCTACATGTGGCACTTAAATTTATTTACCTGTTCATAAAACCTTCAAACATCAGGGTTCAACATTTTTGGAACTTAATTCTTGAATGCTGCACAACCTTGGTATGCATGTAGAAAATTGCTTTAACAGCATAATACATTCAGTGTCAACAAAAAAAAAAAAAAGAGGACTTCCATAATCAACCTGACAGTTAAACTTTCACTTGACTCAAATCTAACACTTACTAGGCTCCACGTTTAATAGGTTCAGACGAGCATCTTTTCATCCAACCGCAAATCACAACTACATCTACATGTACACACAGCATCCATCAGCCATAGGCAATCTAGAAGGTGAAAACTCAAGGGGAGAAACCAAACACTCTGTCGCCCACTGTCAGTCTCACTTAGACAGATAAGACACAGGATGAATGTGTTTGCCTTTGTGTTGGTTTCCTCTTCTCAACCAGCTGCAGGCAGCAAGAAAGTAGCTTTGCGCATCATTCTCGCAAAGCGCCAGACCAAGAGAGTACGAGAGCGAGCGCAGAGATTCACAAATTCACCCTCGAGCCTTGTAAATGAGATCGGGCTGATGATATCTCACAACGGGAGGGGGTCAACTGGATGCGCTAAAATGTCATTCAATCATTCAGCCTGACATCGATGAGGATTAAGCTTGCCTTCAAGAGTGTAGAGCCCCATCGCCTCGCCCCAACCACACACCTCTAATGAGAGCTGGAGATAGCTACAGATGTCTCCATTTGTGCCGTTTACCCGCTGTGCCAAAAGCAATTACGCCAAGACGGCGTGACAATTGTGACCAGCCCCTGCCATTCTCAAAGTGGCATGAGAGACGGCAAACTGTTTCAGATCTGATAAACCTTTTACAGACCATGAGGCATTGGTGCTGGAACTTAAAGCAAGAACATTAGAAAGTCTGCAGTACTTTAAACGACTAAAAAAAAAAAAATCGCTCACTGATATAACGTGCACAGAAATCAGTCTTGCAGAATTTTAAAGCATCATTGAAATGTGTCCTAAATTGAAGATCTATACGTCCATCACGTGTATTTCAATGCAATGAAGAACAGTATTCGTAATCACAATGTACTTTGATACTGAGGTTCGCATAGCAATTATTTAAAGCGCCAAGTCTTTCAAACTAAATTTTATTTGCATCAAGCACACGTTTCATATCAAGGCACCGTTTCAACTGAGCCGTCAAATAAGATTACTAACGGCATGCTTATTTGGCAACAGAGAAACAGAAGCGTGAACAAAACAAGTCTGTAAGTGAATGCCAATCTAAACGAAAACACAACCGAACAAGTGAAAGGTTCATTTTTAAACGAGCATACTGTCAACCAAGTTAAAACGCGTCTCAAGACTCCTGTATCCTCTTCCACTTCATCTAGCCATTTCTGAATGCAAGAATGTATCCTGTAGGAACGGCTCCAAAGCTCTTCTTAATCCAAACTGAAACAAACTAAATCTTCTTTTTTTTATCCAACGAGAACTCTATTAAACTATAAAGCATTGTGAGCCGTTTACGAGCAGACTATCTTTGAGAGAGGACTTGTGGCTTGGCTTTAAAATCTGTGCGTCTGAAACCTCAGGGAAATGTGTTTCAAATAAACGAAAACTTATTTTCAGAGGGACGCCATGATTAGTAACTCGAAACTGGCCACATGTACAAGGCACCATTCAAGTCCCATCTAGAATCCTTTAAAACACAAAAAGACGCAATTCAGCTTTAAAAAAGACACTGATCCTTAAACATCCCTGCGGCCGTGATTGGAACAATAAATACATTCTAATTCAAAAGGGGGAACGATCTTTTCGTCTCGTTTTTTTGACACCGCCTAAAGAAATCAATTCCAAATAATATACAAAAACAGCCTAAACGCCTTCTGTCAAGTGACTAAGGTGTCATTTTACAAATCCACCTCACAGCAATCTCAGTGGCAGCAGCTGAAGGGAACTGATCTTCATTTGAGCCAGCCAGAAAATTCCCTTTCATCATTCCCAATAGTAAAGGTTCCCCAATGTCTGAATCCGACCCTGTCATTACCGTCAACAATCAATCATTACCCTCAGCTCTTCTTTTAGGTTGGGTCAAGAGTTTCCCCATCCCCTTGCTCTGGAGCGGATTGATGGATGAATGGATGAGGGGCAGCGGTGGCTTTCTACAAGTGCTCTTCTTTCCAATGCCTACTTACCAAAGGCATTCGATTCCAGCTGGGGGTGATCAGCCAGTTATCAATAGCAAGATTATGCATGACCAATTTATACCTTCAAGCTTCTACCAACCCAGATGTAACCACAAAATAGCACCACAGTAACCAGGATGTTCAGGGCAGAATGGTAAACATCGGGGTAAAAATTGGTGTTGGTAGAAAGAGATGAATAAATGCTGAACGTTATCTTCGCGCTGCGCTTGTAAACGCGTCAACCGCGAGTAACGTTAATAAACGAACGAGAGAGACGGAACTTGCCTTTATCCGCACCGCCGAACCGGAGAACGAGGAGACTTGCGAAAAACACGATCAGCCGTGCCTCCCGCTCCGCCATCACTTTCTGAGGTTAAAAAAATACACAAAATAATCTCGGGGAAAGGCACAAGTTATCCACCGTGTTTCTGAGGTAAAGTTTTACCGACAAGGTGTTTTATACAAAAACGCTGAACATCGTCCGCGACCGGCAGGATCTCGCGCTCCACCGGTGCCAAAAAATAAACATTTAATTCTCCTGTAAGTCAAAAGCGAGAAGACGAAGGGTCCGGGTGTTTTCTTGAACTTAAAACCCCGAAGAGGGCTTTTAAAGGAGGCATTAAGTAAATCCACAGCCGACCCACAAAGGCAGCGGCTGCAAATGGGTTCCGACGCGCTTGAGTCCGGCCGGCGTGTTTCTGGACGCGCGGAGAAAGACGCGTTCAACAGATTTAACGGAACCGCAGTGGAACATCCAACCTAAGCACACGGCGTGTGGTGCTGGAGAGGCTTGTAGTGGGCATTGGTCCGTGAAAAAGCAGGCGTGGATTCTCACAGGATTCTGGATTTTTTTTTTGGCCGGGAAAGTCAAAAATCACGGCGTGGTGGTGCGTAATGCGCATGCGCACAGCTGGATCCAGGTGTGTGGAGATGATTGCTAACTTAGGAATCGCATTACTTTTGAACCACCGCATCTTAGTAGGTTACATATATATGTGTGTGTGTGTGTGTGTGTGTGTGTGGGCCGGTTGCAAAAAAGATTAAGACAAGTCTTAAAAGATAGTCAGATGTTTAAAATTCAGTTACATAAAAATGTAAAGGTAAATACAAAAAATAAAACCGATTACTCTTGGCTAACTGCTAGTTGGTCAGACCAGCTCTTAAGACACTGACTGTCTTTACATGAAGGCTAAGTTTATGCAACTGGCCCCTGATTTCACTCCTAAATCAAAAACTGCTATCCAAAAACCAATGGAAATTCCCGCGGGAAGCCATGGCGAATTAGGTTGCAAATTGACGTCATGACCAAACAGCTCGATTTTGATCAGTTAAAAGGAAACAAACAAAGCAAAAGCCTAAAAGTGCTTGGCTAGAGGCTGGTGGAAATGGATGTTGTGTACATGATTAGCTTCTTCTAGTGCCATCCACTGGTTTACATGCAGAACAGCACCCGAGGGCGAGCTAATGTAATCAGCCATGACCAGTTTTTCATGTTAGACAGGCAGCAATAAAACAAAGTGTGCAGTAATGTCTTTAGACGTGTCCTCATTTTGCTTACTCATACAGTAAAATATGACCGTGTAGTGAATAGTCAGCGAGTGAAACGAGCCAGACCACCATATTTGGAGATTATCTAATTGACAATTTTCTGTATTTATATATAATTATATATAATGGTTGAAAGGTGTCAATGCAAAACCACGTCCTTGGTACACTGCAGAGGGGTCACGTAATACGTGTGATTACTGTAGGAGCTCAGGTGCCCTTGGGTCTTGAAATTCAGCGTTTAATCCAAGGGCACGGCGCACTTGCTTGTCTTCCCCGTGGGTGAACGGCTCATAAAGAATGTGTACGCTCACTCGGAACAAAGGGATACCTGTGCATGAGTCACACGCACTGAATATGCTTGAAGTGCAAAAAAGATGTCAGTCGTAATGAAGATAAAGTTTCTTTTGAATTCCGAACGACTACTGTACAACAAACTGACCAAAGCTGAGCTGGCCGTGGGTCATTTATCAAACCTCTTTGTGTTTTTGAAGGGGAAACAGAAGCCGTTCCTTCTCATCTTTTGAGGGCCGTATGTGGTGTACATCTCCAGCGAGCCCTGACCATGCCAATTATTCAGCACTCTTTAGAAGTACGAGTGCTCACTCGGATCGGAGCCAGAATACGGCAGGGTGTTTTTTTGTTATTAGAATTCATTTAGCAATTTTAAAGACATGAGTGTAAAAAGACTGCCTGAAAGGGGAAAAGGTCTGGAAAAAGGTTTAAGGTTGTTTGCTTCAAGTGGAGATGGGTTTATAATGGTTAAAAATTCACAACTGAAGAGCTGGATCCCTGCGGTTCATGCCTGTGAGCTGGAACGTACTTGGATGCAAAAGAGGTTGTGAATTGGAACGACGGGATGAGCAATTTGCGGCACCACGATTTATAACTGTACACTACAAAATTAAAGGAATAGTTCAGCCGGAAATGTAAAAAATGCTGAAAAGATGTGGATGAGTATGTTTCTTCATCTTATTTGGAGAAACTTATTTGGCATTACATCACATGCTCACCAATGGATCCTTTGCAGTGTCACTTTTGGCCAAAAAGACGAATCCATTCTCCATAATAACGCTTCCTCCAGCGAAAAGGTCATCTATCATGAAGACAGTAATATTATAGATTTGAAGCATCTTAATGAAGGAGTGGTTTGATACAAACAGTCTTCTGACTTCACAAGAAGATCGAAGGTGACGTTTTTAATCAGCCGTTTCACTCTCATTCTGACGGCACCCATTGACTCCAATGGTAAGCCAGCGATTAAACGCTTCATTTTTCTCCAAATCTGTTCTGATGAAGAAACAAACCGGCCAGAGGATGAGTGCATTTTTAGCATTTTATTTTTACATGACCTCTAAGGTCAGCGAAGAAACTTGTGCCGACCTTCCTGAGACCGGCAGAGAAAGGTATACGTATGTCACCGTTGATTCGGAGGAATGCTTGAGTCTCTTTAAAATGACACAGAACAGCCTTCAATTTGCAGATTTGGAAGAAGAAACAGCTTGCCACCGCAGTGTATAAATGGATCCAGAAATCTGACAGATGGAGAAGTGACATTGAGAATGAGTTTATTTGCTGTCAGAGCTGAAAGCAGGATGGGATGTCGTTTGACGACAGACTCTGTACGGGATGATGTTCACATTAAGTGAACCAAAGCGGCACTGGAAGATGAAGGCAATATTTTGGGATGGAATACTAATGTATTGCTGCACTGCACAGCATGTAATGCATTATATTTATTAACGCTATTACTTTAAATACAAATGTCTTGACTTATACTAGTGCATTGTTTTTGCATATGCATATCTGAATCCAAACTGTAAAGAGAATGCCATTTCAAACCCTCGTTCTCCTGCCCTCCTGTTACGGGAATAAATCCCACTCTGGCCATACTCCTGGGATTATCTAGGATTACCGCACGGTAAGAAAACATCACCAGATTTAATGTGATCAGGGTAAGACCGGCAAAACCTATTACTTAGAGACAGATCATGCTGTTTGAGTCAAGATCTCTCACACATATGCGTCCGGCTCATAGAAGTGTATTTTCTCACTGAGCGTTTTTAAATTCGACACTTAGCTTCAATCAGTCATTAAATATGTAATGAGAGGTACAGGGAGGGGGCGTCTGTCTTTTCTGTATTAAGTTAGGGACTAAATTAAATAACATGAAGGAGCTGATTAAATTTGCAATGTCTCCTGTCTCCTGTCGTTAATTTTACAGAGTGTGAATTTGGCACGGTGCAGTCAGCTCCGATGCGGTCGCAGCAGTTCACCCGTCACCGAGACAGCAAGCCTCCGCCCTCCGGTCATGTCCCTGGAAAACTCAGCCGAGGGGGCAGAGAAACAGAGGCGGGACATTGGGCCTGTCAATCAAATTGACCCAGAGGACAGGCAGAGACGATCACCTCGCTGCATGTAGGACAGTTGTCACCCAAAGTGATTGGATTGTTTCCCGAATTGTTTCTCATTCTAAAAAGGTTTAAATGTGTGGTAACGACTCTCTGTTGTTCAGCGCAGACACGTTTATTCAAAGAGACTCGCGGTGCACTGCAGCAAACTGAGGTTATGGGGTTCACCCAAAAATTATCAATCATTTATTCACTCTCATGTCAACACATATGGCTTCTAATAAATCCAATTGGTGGCACATTTACACTACTGAGGATAGGAATTTGTAAAAATAATATATGTGCATATATTATATATTATATATAAATACAAACATGCAGGTATATTTTATTGAAAAATGTGTTATATTTTTATATTAAATACATTTATATATATATATATATATATATATATAAATATTGGAATTTGAATATATCAATGTCAATATTTTTCATATTTTTAAAAAAATATCCATTTATTTTGGATGTTATTAATCGCGATTAATCATTTGAAAGCGCTAAAAAGAAGTAAATTCATACATTTATAAAATAATGTGACCCTGGCTGTGAAAACCCAGCTAAAGCCATTTTCTGTCATTTACTGTTTTCTATATAAAATCATCTGTCATAGGGTAAGAAAATATTTTGTAAAAATGTAACCTTGATATCTTTAAATATTGACAAAGTCCATGTGAAAGACTGAAATGGTGTTATCTCATATTCAGATTTTGAGCCTGGATTTTACAGACAGGGTCACAAATACACTAGAAACAGTAATAATGTGAAATATTTGTAAAAAAATTTTATTTAAATATATTTTAAAACATAATGTATTTCTGTGATGTTAAGCTGAATTTTCAGCATCATTACTCCAGTCTTCAGTGTCACGTGACCCTTCAGAAATCATAATAATATACTGATTTGCTGCTCAGAAATAATTTCTGATTATTATAAATAATCATATAATTGTTGAATAGTAAGATTTTACAAATCAGCATTTATTTAAAAAATAAATATTTTGTAACATTGTCTTTATTTTAATTTTTGATCCAATTAATGCATCCTTGCTGACCAAAGTATTAATTTATGTACACTACCGTTCAGTAAGATATTTAATGGTTTTAAAGATGTTTCTTCTGCTCATCAAGGCTGCATTTATTAGATTAAAAATCCAGAAAAACGGTAATACTGTGAAATATAATTTTAACTGTTTTCTGTGTGAATATATTTTAAAATGTAATTAATTCATGTGATTACTCTAGTCTTCAGTGTCACATGATCCTCTCAGAAATCATTCTAATATGATGATTTATTATAGAATTATCAAAGTTGGAAACAGTTGTGCAGAAAAATCTGTTTTTTGGAACCTGTTTTTTTTTCTTATTTTTTCCTCAGGATTCTTTGATGAATAACAAGTTAAAAAAAGTTTTTACCAAATATAAAACATTTCTAAAATGTAAATCTATTTTTTGTTCATTTAATAGATCCTTGGTTAATAAAGGTATTTTAATGATTAAATAATCTTAAAAAAAACTGTTTTACAACATTGATCATTCTAGAATAAATCATCATATTAGAATGATTTCTGAGAGGATCATGTGACACTGAAGACTGGAGTAATCACAGGAATAAATTACATTTTAAAGTATATTCACACAGAAAACAGTTAAAATAATATTTCACAGTATTACCGTTTTTCTGGATTTTGGATCTAATAAATGCAGCCTTGATGAGCAGAAGAAACATCTTTAAAACCATTAAATATCTTACTGAGCCCACATTTTTGAACAATGTATTTATATATATATATATTTTTTTTTTTTAAAAAGAAAACCTTACTGACCTTAAAATTGTAATGGCTTCAAATATGTGAACGCCATTGGTTCCTGCATGTGCCTGTGTGAAACAAAAACATTAAATAAATAAAACTCACTAAACTAGTCTTGGTGACACCAAAAAGTATATCTGGCTGACATGCATCTACAGTTCTACAGGTTGCAGGTAATCCACTATGAATGTTCATCTTTTTCAAGCCGGTTTGAGTTTTGTCTGATTTCAAAGACAGGAAGTTGTTGTATTGAGGTCAAACCAACTTAAAAGACCTTAACATCCCGCTCTCTCAAGCCACAGAGGACGCAGCGGGGACGAACTGCAGAGTGGTAAGAAAAAACAGGGCTAAATCTTCACACAAAAACAGCAACTTCAGAGGGGGACAAGCACAGAAAGCCCACAATCCTCCACAACCAGGGATGCAGCCCTGCTTTCACATAAAAAAGGCTCGCTCGCTACCCCTCCTATCAGCCACAACAAGACGCTGTGAAGTCGGGGATGAGCTGGGTTCACGCTGTGCTCCTGCACTTCTCCAAGCGCTCTGAACTCCCCCTTACAGGGCTGAAGGATTGTTCACGCTTCTCTTTTTGGAAATGCTGACATTCAGTCGTAAAGTAGGCCACTCGTTTTTTGGCATAGCAGCATGCCTATGAAATACATTTAAAGTCAACATGCACTCAGTACGGATCTTTTTACTCTCTTAACACACATACCCAATCTCATTTTGCACCATTTGTTGAAACTGCTATTCCAAATGTAAAAGTTTGCTTTCGTAATCTCTCTTCAAAACGATTTTACTTTTCGGCTGTTACCAGAGGCCACGCAGACAATTAGTTAAACCAACCAACCAACAGCCAAATAGCTTATACAGTAGCTTTTAGTAACGCAGCCTATCAAAAATACTTGACAATACTTTCTTTGGTTCTGAACAAAACCACTTAAAGGGATAGTTCACCCAAAAATGAAAACGCTTTTGAAGGTGTACAGTATGTGACTTTCTTCTTCAGATGAATCCATTGGGAATTATAATTAACATAGTCCAGACCCCTCCAAGACTTTGAATGGGTTTAAATGGGTGATAGCCGTTGAAATAACACAAAAAAATATATAAAATATATATATATATATATATATATATATAAAATAAAACAGCTCTGGGGGTGAATAAAGTCCTCCTATAGCCGATCCATAGATAAATATCCATCTTTTAAACTTAATAAACACTTTTCTCTGAAAGAATTCGTCTGAAGAAGAAAGTCACATACACCCAGGATGCTTCGAAGATCAGTAAAAGACAGGATCATTTTCATTTTCTCTTTAAATGCATTGTAAAAATCTCATTTTTGGCATAGTAGCTTGAAAACTTGAACGCTCCTAGTCACATTCCTGATTTCAACGTGCATGAATAATCGAGGTTGCTATCTCAAGTGAAAAAAAGTTGTCTTGTAATCTTTAGAAACAGCTTTCATTTTTGGCTTTTACCAGTGACCATGCAGGCAATAGTCCAATAGCAAGCTGCCAAAACCTGGAAATGAGTTTGCGTTTTAGCAAAATGATAGCAAAAAATGTAGAAAAATACATCATATTTTATTAGTTTATAACTAATAATGCAGCTTTTATGAACTCTTGCTTGTACTTTTTAAAGCTTTGACCGTTTCCAAGCACAAGCACATCTTAAAAATTACATCAAAATTAGGGAGGGCTTGAAGGCAACAAGAATTATTGATTTCTGTAAGTTTTTTTTCTTTTGTAGTTTCGATTTTAATAACAAGAAGGAAAAAGAAAAAAGAGAAAGAAACAAATAAAGCGAGAGGGAAGGACCCGGGGAGAGCAGACTGTGTAATTTAGCAGCATGTATATTTCAGCGTTTGTGTTTGAGCGTGTCACGAGAGTCTCTGTCCTTAAGACGCGGCGGGGGGCACAAAGCTGATGAGGGCTGTTTGTGAAACGTCGGGCATTTAAAATGCCAGCACACTTACTAGACACGAGCAGACTGGCATTAAAGACCACTGCGGCGCTCTGGCACGCTCTTAAGAAGATTCCTTGTAATTGGCCTTCAGAGATGCCTGGATTACCCGCGAATTCACTCTGTGTTCAGCGCTGATAAACAGAGTTAAAAGAGCTTTAGCTTGGTCAAAACTATACACTTGAAATCGGATTTGGTTCTCTTTTCAATGGGCACATCACAAATAAATATGCTAATGTAGAAAATAAACACATTTCACTGTGGTGTTGATATGATAATTAACCTGAGCCTAACTTGGTAAACCTGTCAATTTGTGGGACACAGAGATCACGACGCGCACTAATTGGACTCTGAACATCATAATTGCCTCTTTAGCTGTCGACATAATAGCTGCAAATTAGCGAGTTCAAATTCGCATGTGCTAGACTGTTGCACTGCATCAAATGACTTTAGCAGCACTGTATAAAGAAACAGCACTAAACAGCTCCAGTTCTTTCCACTGCTGAACAGTACCCTGCCTTTTAAATTTCCAAAAACACGTCACAATTTGTATGATGCGATTTCAAGTTTTCCTTTCTCTGTGGAGTGTTACAAGCTGTAACACTCAAGTTGCAAAGACTAGTTTAAAAACCAAAGAGATATTCTTTATAAAAGTTATCACATGCCTCCATGTTTATTTTCAAACACCGCACAAATGTTTCCATAAAGAAAGAAGGTGGAGCTATTATTCTGGCTGTTGTGTTGCTGCAGGCGCCATGTTCTGGAGACGCACATATACGGAGGACTGATACCTGAACCTGACAGAGAAGTATATGCTGGCTGTGCACAGAGACTAGAAAGAGAGGCAATTGAAAGAAGCTGCTACTTACTATTCAAACGTGAGTTTTGAGCAGTGAAGGGTAGTGCTTGTTGTTTGTTGTTTCTCTGATTTCTGGTGTTACGACGTGTAAAGAGACAGAACTAAGTCATGATAATCAGTAATTATTTCTCCACTGGATGCAACAAATGCTTGGTTTGTTTGGTTGTTTTGGTGTCATAGCGCAGCATCATGTTATGGTAAGGGGGCGTAACATTTCCATCAGATGCTTGAGGTATTCGGCCAATCACAGTGCACTGGCCAATCAGAGCACACCTCACTTTTTTAGAACGATGAGCTTTGTACAAATCAACCCGATTCAGGAGGCGGGGCTTAGAGGAGAAACAATAATGTACCGCATAAACACATTGCATTACACCAAAAACACAAAATAATGCTCTTTTTAGCAACATCATATGACTCCTTTAACATAAACTAAAATGAACTATAAATATAATTGTTCTTTGTTTTACTTTGAGAACTGTATGCACTATACACTGCAGCAAATTCTGTACACACACTTACCCCCTGCAAAATAGCAGCAAAAAAATCTTCTTAAATGTAATACCATCATATTTTTACTTTCAGCAGATCCCCTTCGTGTCCAGATTTTCAGCAGTTAAGGTCAGTTATGAAGGAACCCTCACTATGACCAACTATACAGCCACCTGGCAAAATCAGATTTTAATAAAAGCACACTGGTGCAGAACGACATGGGATGAGTAAAAAAAATGCAATTTTCTTTTATGATCGAACTATCCTATTTCTTTAATAGCGAATATATCATCCCCGTAATGTTTTCCTTGATTAACACCACAATGGATTATAAATAAGTACACGAAGGGCTCCGCGTTCGGGCCGACGGTGCTTGTGTTTTACAGGTCTCTGTGTGGCTGTTAATCAAGCGCTGCGAGAGCCGAGGGGTAGTTTGAGGAATTGCCCCTCGCAGACCCCTGGTGCGGTGTTAATGAGCGGACCGCTTGAGCTCAGCGGGGTCTTGCTGCTCTGGAAGCCTGTTAGTGGGATTGTGGTAAATTTGAGGCATTGGTGGGCAGATTCTGTCTTTACGTTAACCCTTGCTTCTGGCTAGAAACTACAATTACCCTTACAGTCATTCCTGCAAGAGATTCGAAATATGTTCGCCCTCAAGCTGGAAACACATTCTCCTGTATTACTTTCTTTTCTCCTTTGGTTATGTTCAGAATGGTACACTATATACTGCTCATACTAATTTGTGCAAAGTGCAGTATGTATACTTGGCAGGGCGTGCAAATTTTCAATATGCACGGAGTACTAGCGCAATTTTCCAAGACAAAGCTTGAGCCTAGTCCTAGACTAAATGTAAATCTGAGCTGTTTCAGATGAAAGAAACTTGCACTGACTGATCTTAAAACATATCAGTGGCTTTGTTTTGTCTTAAGATGCATGTCAATAATGCTTTTTTTGAGCAATGTTTATAAAAATGACTTAAATGTCCTATGCCCTAATCCTGGTTTAGCTAAACCTAGTCTACGAAACCAGGAGCCTGTTACATAAAACAAGTTTACCCAATAAGCCAGGTTTATTTCAGTTAGTCTGCCAGTTAATTTGGTTTAAAATAAGTCAGACTAACTGCCATAAGCCTGGCTTATTGGGTAAACTTGTTTTATGAACTTTATTGTACATCAAATTAAACTTAGTTGGGTTTTTGTTTTTTTAAGTTTAGGTTTTTAATCTATATGCATTTTTTTCTTTTAACAGTATCAAATAAGATAACAGAGTGTCAGCGATGTATGATGACAAGATTAAACACCCAATTTTAATTTAAAAGCATTTCATCATTGAATTTAGAGACGTCATTGTCCAGCTCAGTTCGGTTTAAATAGTATACGTGTAATCAAATCAATGATTATCGCAAGAAATTAAGTGTCTCCAACTGAGCAAGCCAGGTTAAGACACAGTAAGCAATGCGCTAATATTTGATTCTGATTGTAGTCTCTGTCTTGAGCTCAGATGCTGCTCATCTGTAATTATCTTGTCATCCTTCTTGACTCTTCTGGTGTTACGTCAGAGGACACCTCTAGCTTTGTGATTAAGAACAAGGTCAGCATGAGCTCAAAGAGCTGCTAACATACAGTAGGCAGAGATTCACCAGAACATCCAACACTGTCAACAAAGCATATAAGAAAGTGACTGTTCATGTTTCATCCATGCTAATGTCTCTTCCAAGCAAAGAGAGAGATCCTCAACCAGGAGAGAGTTTAATACTTAGGGGTTTGTTCGTATTTCTAACATCTCCTGACCTGATTTTTTTTTGTCGAAAAGACGAAAGCTTCTCATCACTCACACCTTTGGCTCTGACAGGTCTTGTTTTAGAGAACTTAATACTCCTCAGAGGAGAAAAGATCTTTTGGCGGACATCGTGTCTAACATCTTAGTGCTGACTCACTCCTCTGTTCTCACTGGGAAGATTAAAGGTGTGTGTGTCTTCACCAGGCAAGCACAAATTTCCCTTAATGTTTCTCCCATCAGTCCTTTATGAGTCTAATCTCTTTCAGGTTCCATCCCGCCTGCGCTATTGATCCTCTCAGTTCTGCCGACAGAAACTACACGCAGCTGTTTGATCTGAGACAGACAGATGTGCTCCAGACTAAAAGTGATGGAGGATTCTTGCCCACGGTGAGGTTTTCGGGCTACGGATCACTTTGTTGCTTTCATAGCTTACCTTAAGCAAGTTATTTGATAGTAAACAAGACGACAGACTTGACACAAGGCTCTGAATGTGAAATTTTTGCTACTGTTGGACATAAAAGGGGTCATAACATACATTTTTTATCATTCCATTTTTCCACTCATAATGTAAGTCGAGGTCTTTGGCACCAAAAACAGTCATATTTTAATTTTTCATGACCCTTTCACCTCTCTTTGAACCTCTCTGTGTTTTGTACGGTGCCGTGCAAATGTCTGGGACCAATAATAATAGCTTTGATATTCGATATTTAACAATAAATAAATAGGAATTTGTATTACAAATTATATTATGAACATAAATTGAGTTAATTCTTTTGACTAATTAACTGTTTTTGTCTCGTTTTGCTTTAATTACAGTAACACTTGAGCTGATATTTCTGAACACTGGGTGGTTGTTACATGATTGTGATATCAACACTGTGTTTATATCACTGCTTTATATCACGACGCCAGGGGTTCACTAGAACAAGTTCTAATGCCATTTTTAAGACATTTTCATTGACATAAAATGTTTTATATTCTGTAATTATAAAAAGTTAAAGGGCTCATCTGGTGCCGCATGCACTTTTTCAAGCTGTTAGGACTGAAATGTGTGTTGAGAGTGTGTGTACACAACCACCCTACAATGATAAAGATCCACAGGTATTTTTAGGAAATTAAAAGAAAAATAAGTCTCCCCTTCTGAAATCAAGCCATTCTCAAATGCATGTGGGTGTGGACAGAGCCACACAGACAGAGGCCACTCCCACAATATTTGATTGACAAATTCACACAAGAAATGCACACTACTGCTGAAAAACACAATCCCTATTTAGCAGACAGATCTCTGTATGCACAAAGGCACAGATCCTTAAACAAGGCTACAGATTAGACTTTTTTGAAGATTTGTAAAAATAACACCTGACATGACTACACCACGTTATGTACGAGAAGTGGAATGCAAAAATTTTTTTTGTATTATATAATGGGCAATATATTGCATCACAGAAAATTATAGAGGTCATGTACATATATTGCGTGATAAGTCTATATATTGATTATTGATGTTTTGGCAATCATATAATTCTTATGGAGATGACATGATTGCATGATCAAAAGAGCTCCGCTGCTTTTTAATTAGTGTTTTTTCATATAAACATGCACTATATGGAGATGCACTTCTCCATTCATCAGGGCTGCGACTCTGCTATTGTATGCATGTGTGTCTCGTGTTTATAAGAGCAAAAAATTCAGATTGTTAGTAGCGTTAGTTTGGTTGCGAGTAGAAACTGTGCTCCTCTGATACCATTCATACATATCACATTCTTTTTGCCGGAGATCCAGCCCAGTGCCGGAAGACTTTAAGCCCTGGCATAAGCAGCCGTTTGTAACTTTAATACACCAGTGTTTTGAGGCTTTCAGTGTCAATCGCTTCCAGTTATTTTTCTGTTATGTTTCTTCATATTGCAAACGGGCGTTTGTTATCATATTGCTGTCATTTATTACCATAATCATAACCACGTACCGTACATTTTATTATCCTTCTCTACAGTATAGAAGCTTATTCTTGCACATTCAAAGTCAGTTTCACATAAAACTGCCTGCATCGGCATTTCTGTAAATAAAATAAATAAATCAAGGCATTTTCTTCTGATAGATTTTATCATGCACGTTTCTGGATGTCTTAACATCCTCTTTACATGAAGACCTTGAACTAACAGCCAAATAGCATGTTGGCGAAAAGCAGTTAGTCACATCAAAAGACAATTAGACGCTCTACAGGCAGTAAAACCTTTAATAGCCATAATTAACCATTAACCTTCATTTAATATGAATCTAATGGAGCCCATTCAGTAAGGCATTTAAGGGGTTAAAGGCAGTAAATGCACTCATCTTTTGGCGAGCTCGCTCCTTATTCAATGAGACTCTCTGAAAAGCTCCTAATGGTGGACCAGTAGACATTTTCATTACTTTTCATGACCCATGCCAGTCAGACTGAGGTCCATTATCTCAGCAGAACGAATCACCGAGGGTAAATTTGCCCTGCGTAGGTCGAAACGTTTCTGAGGTGTCAAGTGGACAATAAAAGGGAGAGAATATGAAATTTGGGCCAAACGGCAAGTTTGAGACGCCTGACCTGCTGCTGAAGTTCTTCTTTTCATTTGCACGAGAAGAAAGTGTGTAAGGTTGAACACATGGCGAGTATGCGCATCTGCAATCTTATCTCATGTATATTCAAAAACTGTGACTACTGTGTTTTTAATCTGATATTGTCATTTTGAAATAATTATGACAGCCATTTTGCACATAAGGCATATGCAAAAACAATCATAGTATGCTGCCTATAAGCAGCCCGATCACATTATTATTCATAGGTATTTGTTCTCAAAGTGTGGTTCTAGCAAACATACATTTTTTTATACATCTGAATAAAGACTGATGCATATGATATGAGACTCCAGAACTGAATACTAAGCAAGTGCATGTGACTATATATAAAGAGTTCATTTGCCAAAACAGATCACTCTGTTCTTATTTATTTTTCGAAAAAATTATGTTTTATTATCATGTTTTTAACTGCGGTAATGGCGCCTTGCTGAAGAGACGCATGAGTTAGCCCCGCTGTAAGTTTCCTAAATATATCCCTATTTCATTCAATGTTGGATACTCTTTAACATGTCACCTGAATCAGCAAAGCAAAAGCAAAAAAAAATAGAATCTACGCGAGTTGCATACCGCAGTGAAGACTCGTCGCTGGTTTGCGGTCTCGCCTTAAAACCCATCAATTTTTTAATAGTATTTTTTAAACGCATGTTTTCTTTCTATTTTGCTTATTTTGTACTTATTTTGGATGTTTTATTGGCTTATGTACAGCATTTTGGGAAGTAACATTTAAAGGCCCTATAGAAAATGAAGATTACTATTATTATTGTGTTAGTTAGCTATAGCAGAGATGAAGATGTTGAGATTCTCTTTGGGAGTGACAAGGATGGATAGGATCAACAATGACTTCATCAGAGGGACAACCCATGTTAGATGTTTTGGAGATAAAGCCAGAGAGGCCAGATTGAGGTGGTTTGGACATGTTCAGAGGAGAGATTGAGGTTGAGGTTGGAACTGCCAGGCAGGAGGTCTAGAGGAAGACCAAAGAGGAGATTTATGGATGCAGTGAGAGAGGACATGAAGTTAGTTGGTGTGAGAGAAGAGGATGCAGAGGATAGGGTTTGATGGAGGCAGATGATTCGCTGTGGCGACCCCTGAAAGGGAACAGCCGAAAGACAAAGAAGAAGTTAGCTATAGTAAAAAACAACAACAACTGCAGTTTGATTTAGATTAATTCCAGTGAAATGCATTTTTGCAGATGAATGCTTCCTATGCCATTTTTATTATTTATGATTTTATATTATATTAATAATATGCTTTTATTAATTCATATTAAATAGAATATTAAAACTTGGATTAAAAATGTCTTAAATGTAGCAGTCTGATCAAATAATGATAAATAAATAAATAAATAAATGGTAACTATCAAACTTAAAGTTAAATCAAATTTAATTAAGTCAAATTAAATCACTGGGGAAAAGCACATTTTGGCATATATAACAGAGATATGCAAACTTTGCCCTTTAGCATGCTATTCTGTCCACCATGAGAACATGTGTACACTTTAACACATGAATACCAACACCATCTTAATGCAGAGTGTAACGCCGAGACACTCACGAAACACAAGTCCCCTCAGCAGCTGCAGACGAGTTTATTTTAGACTTTGTTTGATTGCGCTTTTTGTTCCCAGGGAGGGTATAATTTGGTGCATGAGCGCCTGAGGGGGTGAAGAATACCCCTGCATAATTAAAACGATACAAACGGAGGGAGAGTATTGATTAATTCATGATGAAGATTCAGAGAGATCAGATTAAATGGCGTTTGATCATAAAGAATTGGCTGTTAAAGATGCAGCACTAATCCATCTGCTACAGCAACTAACTCCACATATGCTAAATTATGAACCCTTCGCTGACATGTGCAGTGGTGTGGAATTAGCTGATTGTGTTGTACAGTTGTCGAGATGGTTTATACTAAAAGAGATCTGTTATGAGCTTCTGAAAGATAATCCAATAAGTTGTATGTTTTCATGTTCAAGTGCTGGTTAAATGATTTAGAGATGGGTTTGAATTAACCTTCAGAAAATATGCATTGGTACATTTTTTAAAGGAATGGTTCTCTAAAATAAAGGATGTTCATACTGACCTACTTGTATGATACTTTTGTGGAGGTTTCGTGATGTTTTCTATTTCTAGGGCTTGTCAGGTACGAGCTATGAAGCTGAGTGAAGATTCTTTAAAAAGATCTCTTTTGAGTCACACAAAAAGTCAGTGCATGCTTGGAATGACAGAAGAGCATGAGAGAATGCTCAATTTTCAGGTGGAATATTCCTTTAAATACATTAGCATGTGAAATCTGTCCAGCACTGATATGGAAAACAAGTTCAAATCAAATTTGGACCAATCATTTCATCGTTCCATGTAGTTATCCTTCAAATGAGCCATAATGGTGTAATCATGTCGTTAGTTTGTGGACGTTTCACACAATTCTAGAACAGCTTTGAGAGTAATTAAACCTCAAATAGATTGCGATATGTGCGCTGTCAGCTTTGGCCCTCTGTAGCTCAGCTCCACACATGCTCTTGATAAATAGCAGAGATTCTGGCCCAGTTTGCTGTCATGATAGTCCTTGTTTATATCCAGAGTTTGCCATAAATCACTCTTTGAGTTTTCAAACGCGGCCACTGCGATCGAGAGGGAAGGAGGAAATGGCATTTGTGTGCTGTCCTACTTTATAACTGACACCAACTTCACACTTGCTCCTGAATAAAATGTTTCTGTACATTTTAAAAGTGTTTATTTTTTTTGGACAGTGAAGGCAGTTTTGACCTGACAGCATTTTTAGCCTGTATTTGTTATGGTCCTATTCTACAGGGATTTAAAAAGAGTTAAGTCACAATGCCTCAAAGCTCAAAAAATATTTTCATTACATAATTTCATTGTATAGAATTAATACATTTAAAATTGATCAATTAATTTATTCCTATTTTTACACAATTTTTGTGTAAACATTTCACAGATTCAGTAGACTCCTGCAGTCTAAAATGATTCTAGAATGACTAGAATCCTGTATTTGTTACTGTAGCTCTGTATTTGTTGTTCCAAACTTTTTCTGTATTTTGTGCAGTTCTTCTAGTATGTTTACAAATGAATTTACCATTGCTGTTCTCAAAGGCTTCCATCTGTATTTATTACTGCAGCTCTAGAACGTCTCTGTCTGCACTTGTTACAATCTAGAATGTTTTTGCCTGTATTTGCTACAATAATTCTAGATTTTTTTCTCACTGTTTTTGTTTGTTTCCAGAAGGTTTCCAACTGTACTTTTGATGGTTGTTCTCAAATGTTTCCATCTATATGTTACTACAGATCTAGAATGTTCCTGTATTTGTTAAGCTCGTTCTAGAATTTTTACATCTGTATTTGTTACTGCAGCTCTAGAATGTCTCCGTCTGCACTTGTTACAATCTAGAATGTTTTTGCCTGTATTTGCTACAATAATTCTAGATTTTTTTCTCACTGTTTTT
>JAUYWG010000066.1:1944754-1960971 GCA_034779775.1 Enteromius afrohamiltoni | reverse complement strand
GACTGAAAAACAATTGATCAAAAAATAAAATCATTCTTGAAAAAGTATTCACACAGTTCAACAGATCAGTAACAGGACTGAAAAATTGCAACAAAAAAAAACACGGAAACTAAAAATGGAAATTAATCAGAATTTTAAAACTGCATGCATCCAGATAAAAGTGTCTGTAACAGGACTGAAAAAAAATACAAATATGAAATATTAATAATAACAGGACTGAAAAACAATTGATCAAAAAATAAAATCATTCTTGAAAAAGTATTCACACAGTTCAACAGATCAGTAACAGGAATGAAAAATGGAAAAACACTTTCTTTACTTTCTCACTTTCTTTCTTTCTTCACTTTTTTTTAAAAAAAGGATTTAAACCTTCACTGTTAGTGTTAGTGTTGGTTGCAGGACTGAAAAAAATAAAAATGAAATATAAAAACTAGAAACCATTACTTTACACTGCATTCATGCAGGTAAGTGTCTGTAACAGGACTGAAAATCACATGGTCAATCAAAATCATTACTTAAAAGTGTATTCTTACAGTTAATTGTGTTAGTAGCGACTGACGAATAGCACAAATTTAAAAACTAACTGTTCATATAGTTAAAAAACGGTGTTCATATAGTTGAAAGTGTTGGTAACAGGACTGAACAATTAAAAAAAAAACCCATCTAATATCATCCAGATTTTAAGCACCCTAATTTCACTGACCACTTAAAAAAAAAAAAAAAGATTCATCAGTACATAACATAAACAAATACATTTAAAAATACCAAAGAAAGGTTTAAATGGTTTATTGTATATAATCAGAGATAAACGTGTGTCATTGAGTGAAAAGGGGGTCTAACGTACCACTATCCTGAAATAATCACTGGGAATGACCGTATCTCCGTCCTTCATCCACTTGACGGTGGGCGGCGGTGAGCCTGTGACGTCACACTCAAAGATGATGTCCATGGACTCCTGGGCGTAAGTGTTGGAGGGTCTTGTCAAGAACCGTGGAGGAACTAGAAGAAGGAAATAAATAAATGCAGGTATGAACTAGAGATCAGGTCACAGGGCGCATTACAAAATTAAAGCGCAGCATCCCATCGCTGTGACAGATGTGGCTGTGGTGGGACAGGTAGCGGCAGGTAAAGTCAGTTTCTTCTATTTCAGTTCCTATGGCAACCGCATCCATTAGGGATCAAGCTAGTCTGCATCCTCTCCTGATGCTAGTAAGTTCTGCAGGTAATGAAGAACGTTCAGCCCGGGAAGAACAGATGAAGAATCCAGAGACTAAATATAACGAGTTTTAGATTCAGAGGTAGTTTTCTTATCAGCGGCTGACAAAAGTGTATCAGTGATGACTGATTCTGCATTTTTCACGCCCAGCTTCACCTTCTAAAATCAACAAGAGACAAAGAAAATCAGCAGCGCTCCATCTGCTGTCTGTTGGAGGGGTGAAACAGACGATGAATCGTTTTCTTGAACTCTGCTATGCTAACGATCTCTGACAGTCACTGTTTGTGGTGTGATCTCAATTCTCTAAAGCGCAAAAATCACACCGTTGTTTCTCTCCAGCACCAGCCTTGGTAAATTATGCTGTTTTCAGATTTGGTTTTGTTGTTTGGATGAACTTGAGTTCGATCCTCTGACCCTCAGACTCCTGCAGGACTGGTTTCACACCGGCTGTGTTCTCAGTGGATTATTTGTTTACTGCGCAGCACATACTGCATACCATCTAATGCTTTAAAAACTAGTATACCAATGACATTAATATGCTACAATGTCACATGACCATATTCCCCATTTAATTCAGCATTTGCGGATGACTGAAGTGTGCAGGATTAATACAAGCAAAATTTAATATTTAAACATGTTGAAAAAAATAGAAGAACAAATAAAGACATTATATAAATATATATATATGACTTATTATATATAGTCTTATTTTTGTAAAAGATGCGTAAAATTGATACATTACAATTTCAAATTTATAATCATTTTTAAATAAATTAAAGTTTATTATTCAATTAAAAATGTAAAAAGGAAAAGCTGTTCTTTTGACCATTCTATTAACTGAATTAATTAATTTTTTAGCTTTCCCAAAAATATGAGATAGCATAACTGCTTTCAACATTGATAACAATAAATGAAAAAATATGAAAAAAAAAAAGATTAAAATAATAAATCTCTTGAGCAGTAAATTGCATGAGAGAGTGATTTCTGAAGGATCATGAAGTGAATACTGGAGTATCGATGCTTAAAAATGAGCTTTGATCACAGGAATAAAATATATAATCAAATATAATCAAACAGAAAACCATTATTTTTGATTAGAATAATATTTCAAAATATTTTTTAAGATTTATTTTTTGATGTTTTTGCCTTTATTAGATAGGATAGATCACAACTGATAGGAAGTGAAGCGGTAGAGAGATGGGGGGGATGGGATCGGGAAAAAGTTTGCGAGCCAGGACTTGAACTTGCGTCGCCCAAAGTGCAAGGGCGCTGAAGGCAAACGCCGCAGACATATTTCACTATTTTTAATTTATTTTTATTCAAAGTGAATGCCAGAAACTTTTGTTTTAAAAAATGTCTCACAAAAAAATTTTCTACCCATAACTGAATTTTTAAAACATATAATTTCTGTATATGTAGTATGTAGACCCCTACCGATATATCGGCAGGCTGATATTAGGCATTTTCCAAACTATCGGTATCTGCATTTATAATAGCCGATAAATGAATATTTCAAAAATAAAATAAAAATGGACAAAACACCCTTCGACCACGTCATGAGTGATGGTGTTGTATAGTTTGTCCACCAGAGGGCACTCTACACCGTCCCTGTTGGCAACACCAGTGTATAACGCGCCACACATCCTGCTGATCCAGCCAGAGTCGGGCAGACAGACAGACAGCTTACCAAGACTTACCGAGTCTTTTAAAACTGGGGCCTTTGATTTGGTTGTTGTTCAAAGGACTTTTTGTTCAATATCTTAAGTTTATATCGGTATCGGCCTTCAAAATCCTTTATCGGTCGGTCTCTAGTAGTATGTACAAATATTTTCCTTTTATTTTTTTAAGCGTATTATTATATGTGGTGATTACCACAAATGTATATATTAATAAACTTGGCAACAGAATGTAAAAAGTAAAAATACTTAAATATAACACAAGACTACTGAAGCAAGTAGATGTGAAAGTAATACGATTAAAGCTTGTCAGAACACATCCTTTCGTTTTATGAGTGACTTTACTGCAAAACCCAAGTCAGTATTAACAGCGTTTTACAATTTTGCTAATCTGAGAGGGAATCCGGGTAAAATCCCAGCATGTGAACACCGGCTTCCAAAATATCTGCAGCACAAGAGTTATGAGTCACTTCACATGCAGATATTAAGAGATTAAAATGGCAGTGTTTAATAACCCATCTCTGTGTTTCACGGCAGAGATACAGTACGAAGAAACGGTCACTATAACTCTAGCGTGGCTCTTATCTCCCAGAGAACCTCTTAAAAACACCACTGTGTTATTTATGCATCTAAAGGCAGCCAAAGTCTTGTGAGAGAAGCACAGATAATGACTCAAACGCAAGAAATCTCTCTCTTGGAAGAGGAAAAAACTAATTGACATTGAAAGCACATCATAAATTAATCGCATCAATGAAAATAGCACAAGCAGGCATGAAAGAGAGCTAAAAATATGAACCGAGTGAGTTTCTCTCGATACAACTTAAGATCTACACACTGCATGCTGTCGAATACACAGAAAACGGAAGTTTATTCACCTAGGCAACATTATTCCTGCCAATAGAGTTTAACGCATTGCTAAATGGGAATTTTCCTTTAGTAGGTCGTCAGTGCAGTTGCACAGGAACTATAAAAACGCTCAATCATGCACCTGCGTATGCGTTTTTTAAAACATGCAACTTTACACGCCCTCCACACTAGGTGTGTTTGCGTTAGCGTCTGACACAAAGCGGGTTATTTTTACCCATCAGAAGCTAAATCAGATTTGCTGACTCCCCACGGGAGACTCAACTTCCTGAGCTCAGTAGCAAACCCATCCACACGTGCGTCAGTACCTGTAAAAGAGGCGAGAAAAGCTAATGGAAAAAAGCATCAGAATGCATCCGGATGGGCCGAACGCAGCAGGAGGGAGTGAAAATAACAGCTCGGATCAGGAGGGTGATGAGATCATGAACACACGGCCCACTGCTTTATCTTACTTTACTCTTCATGCCGTATTGCGCTGAAATCTCTTGCGTCACCGCCGTGTCTCACAAGCAAAAAAGTTCATCTAATTAGAAAATCCAATTATGATATGGCTCAATTTCAAGAGTCAGATCAAAGGTAGTCTGAGCTTCAGGCAGCAGGACTACATACTGCACACAAAAAATCATCCAGACTGCAAGCTCAAGTGTGACTGACTGGCATTACGCAACTTCCTGAGTCGGTGTACGTGAGTATTTAAATGAGAAAATGGTTTAAAAAGTTGTGAATAATAAGCAAGTGATTTTGAAACTAGATTTGCCTGGTTTATGGGCTGAATCGATTCAGTGCATCGCAAATTGATTCTGAGCCAAGACTTCAAAGGCAGATGGCGCTCTATTTTTTTATCCGCATACTCTGAAAATCTCTGAATCGATGCTGAATCATTTCTTGATTCACCATGCATTGACGACAAACACTGACCTAAAGTCACCCGATCTGCAAATGCTAATTAATACTGACTTCATAAGTTATCGTTTCCCAGGATGAAAACAACGTCAAATGTGTTGAAACGTGCGTATGTGCGCACTCTAAAACGGCAGAAGACGTTGTGGACTGAAATGTGTGTTGGGAGAGTGTGTACAACCAGTAATTTTCTTTTAATTTAATACTAATAAGCTGCCCTTTCTGAAATCAAGCCATCCTCAAATGCATGTCGGTGTGGCGTCACACAGACAGAGGCCACTCCCACAATAGTTGATTGACAGCATCTGTCACACAGACTGAACTGGTGTCTTACCTCAGACCCGCCCTGAGTGAGCCGTCATCAGACCGAGACACAGAGACAAGCAAGACTCCTAAGAGATTGAGCTGTTTTGTTGTTGAATGTATTAATGAACATAGCAGTAGTCATTTACTCCCGACATCTGAGTGACTGAAGACGCAGAGGATTAACGTTACGTTTGGTTCTGAAGGGCGTTTATTTTCGCGCGAGTCATTCTTAATCCAGCCTCAGATGCAGTGAGTTTAATGTCTTTTAATGAATCTTTGCAAATCGCCTTTCCTAACAATGTGCTAATTAGCACAGCTAAAAAAAGCTCCTCAGAGAGTGCCTCAGAAAAGAGGGGCGGAGTCAGAGGAGCTTGTGAAGATTTAAAGGGGAAGTACACAGAACAGAGTGATTTCAGAGTGAGCTGTTTATGACAGTGGAAAATGAGCGTTTTTACACAATGACTATGTACTGTGTATATTTATTATGTCTATATAAATGCACACATGTATGTACTGTATATATTTACGAAAACTGCTACATTTATATTAGCACTGTCAAATGATTAATCGCATCCAAAATAAACGTTTTACTTTACATAATGTATTTGTGTATGTATAAAATGTATATATAGTTACAAAAGCATGCATGTACATATTTAATAAAAATGTTTATACATTAAATATAAGAAAAAATATATATATAAACGCATTTACTTGCAAATACTTAAAAAATATACTGTATGTGTGTGTGTTTTAATATATATATATATATATATACAGTATAATAAATAAACACAGTACAAACATGTAAACAAAAACGTTTATTTTGGATGCGATTAATCCAGATTAATTGTTTGACAGCACTAATTTCTATATGATATTATTTATATCAATATATACATGTAAATATTTTCTAAATATATGCTGCATGTGTATGTTTTTATGTATACGTAATTAATATAAACAGTACATACACATTTATTATGCAGACAAAAACTTTTTGCGATGAATCGTTTGACAGCACTACATTTTTCTAAAACTGGAAAGACAAATTAATCGTCTACATTAATATAATGCACCATTCAAACAGATCTACGAATTTATACATTAATAAGTTATAATAAACCTCTTCAGCTTTGTATATAGATGATAGCTCTATTCCGCCACTGCTTTCGGTTTACTCTTCTTCTCTTTGAGTCTGGCTGGTCCAGCCGTCTCCTCTACCTCATCCTCATCCTCAGGCTCTCCGGGATCGACTGTAGGGGGAGACGGGGCTCTGCTCACATCTGCCACGGGCTCTGGAGGGACAGAGGAGTGTTAGGATGGATTTATCTGTGTAAATGACGCAGAGTTGATGGGTTGAGCGGTTCAGCACCTGCAGTGATCTGCATGCTCTTGCTGTAGCCTGCGGCTGAAGACATGGCCTGACCGAGGGCCTGGTTGGTGCCCAGGGGCTGCTGGGAGCTGCTGGGTTTGCTGGAGGACGACCGGTGGCTGGTCTTGCTGTCTTTGCTCGGTTTGCTCCAGTACAGGTTCTCCCCCGCCTGCAGAGCAGCACCCAATTTCTGAGCCATTTCAACCAGCTGTGTGAGAAAGAGACCAGATCTCCCGTGATTATTATTATTACAAAATACCACATATTCTTGATGATCTCTTAAAGAGTAAGACTAGGGTTCAGTACCTCTGGGTCAAACTCAGTGTTACTGTTATTGTCCACCTGAGTGTTGACTTTTCTCTCCATCTCTTGAAACTGCAGCAGGGCGGCTTTCTTATCACCCTGATTATACAGGAACACTGCAAAGTTCAGGTTCACCAGCGGGTTCGACCTGCAAGACAGAATCCGCTCATTTTAACTCAACTAGTTCTGCACATTTAGATATAGCAGCGCAGATGAGGGTCTGAAGTACATACTCGTCCAGCTGAACCGCCTGCTCGTAAGACCTGCGGCTGTTATCCGCGTCGTCCAGATTGGTCAGAGCAACTGATGAGGGTCAGAGCACAAATAACCGTTTTTTTTACAATAAATATATTTTTTATTTATTAAAAATAAAAGTGCATTATTGCATTAGCATTTTTTTAAAGCGTACGTAAATTAAGTAAACAGCAAAAGCACAACTTTAAAAAAAGTACTTCAAATAGTAGCAGTTGTAATAAATGTATTATTTTTTTATTTAAAGTCATTCATTTTTTGTATTATTCATTTTAAATATATGTTCAATATCATACAGCATTACTATTTTTATATGAAGCAAAAAAGTTTTATTAGTTAATTAGTGTTAGCTCATGCATGGATGATTTTAATATTTTATATTTTGTGTAAAATATATTATTAATATAATATATATTTATAGTCTTTCTTAATATTAATAAAATACGTAAATAGTTAAATGTCAAAAGTTTATATATATATATATATATATAGTTTTGAATCATGGCATTATAATGTTTTAAATTAAAAATTATGTTTTTATTTTAAAATAAATTAAATCATAATAATTTTTTTTTTACATAAATTCAAACATGAATTATTTATTGAATTTATTAAAAATAGTGTATTTAAAATATGACCTTTTTAGTAAATGTGTTGTTTTTATGTTTAAATGTATTTAATAAAAATGTAATACAGTATTTTTAAGATAAAGAAGCCATTTATTTTATTATTATTTATTGTACTATTATTATTACAAAAATGTATTGCTATTTTATTATTATTTATTATTTTTATATTATTACAAAAATGTACCTGATTACTTTACTGGTCTACTTTTTAAATCAGGGTTTAGTTAGTGTAATTGTTTTATAAAAAAAATACAAAATAAATGAAAAGAAATGCAGCACATTGCATATTGACAAACATGTAGTTATTGATATATTTACCAGCCAGAAGCATGTAGAGTTCGCTCATGCGTGGGCGCAGGTTGATGGCGGCGCTCAGGAAGTGGAAAGCTGAAGCGTACTGCTGCATGGTGAGATGAACCAAACCCAGATTATACAGGATCTTCCAGTCAAACGGAGACAGATAGTTTGCCCTCTTCAGACAGCTGATGGCCTGCAGGAGAGAGGCAGGGAGGAAAGGTAAAACGGATGAAAGAAAAGCACTAAATGTTGTCGTGACAGTCTGTAACTCACAGCCACGTATTTCTTTTTGCCAAAGAAGCACATCCCGATGTTATTCCAGAGAGGCGGGCTCTCAGGGACAGAGTATGCTGCTACACGGTACTTATTCATGGCCACGTCATAATCTCCATGAGTCTGCATCATACTGCCAGCCGCGAGGATGGCCTGAACACACACACACACACACACACACACACACTCCATGTTAATGACACTTGAGAGTTAGTAAAGAAGTTCTAAAGAACGAAACTGCTTGAAACTATCCCACCTTGAAGTTATTAGGGTCGTATGTCAGAGCGTTTCCCAGGTGCTCAAAGGCTTTCTGATATTTCCCGAGCTAATGAGAAGACAACACAAGACAGAAGTAAACAAATACACTCCCAACACATCAGTTTTTTGTCAATTAATTACTAACTTTTAAACATAATAAATATGCACAGTACATACATATATGTTATATAAACTAAAATGTTTATAGTACAGATGGATATGTCTGTCACCTGCATGTACAGCAGACCCAGTGTAGTCAGCAGCTCCGTGTTCTCTGGAGAAAACCTGAGACGGACACAGATAGAGATAACAGTCAATATTTCTACACAAAATCGAATTATATGTTAAGAATGTTTTTAAGCACATCTGCCTCCAGCTGTCATTACTGTAACACAGGGATTCCCAATTTATTTGTCAGCACAAGCTTTCAAAATATTAAAACATTTGTATGTTCGCAGTTCAATGTCGGTTAATTATCACATGACATGTAGGTAAAGAAATAAAGCAGTTAAACATTTAACATATATGATCTTTCTAAGGTGTTATATTGTAAAGTGTTTGGTTATATTTCTTTTATTAATTTTCTAAATATTTATTATATTATTTGTTACTTTGCTTGCTTGCTTCACAGCAGCGTTTTCCAAACTGGTGTTTGTGAGTTGCTGAATCAATCATCATTGACGGCCACATTCAAAAAAGAAGTAATATTTAATATTTAGTATATATATATATAAAAATAATATTTTGCTTTAAGAAAATGAAACGCATGTTTTAGTATTCTGATACCCTTTTTTAATTTGTACTTTCTTTTCTTTCTTTTTTCTTATTTTAGTAACTTATTACCGTAAAGTAAAAAAAATAATAAATCTAATTTTCTCATTACTGTACTGCCCATAAATTCCCATAATCCCCAGGTTGGGAAACGCTGCTGTAATTCAAATATATATATATATATATTTATTAATTTATTTATTTTAAAGTATTAACTAACTTAATCAAAGACAATAAAATTATGTAATATATATATATATATTAGGGGTGGGCATAGATTATTTCTTTTAATCTAGATTAATTTTGAAATTAATCTAAATTAATCTAGATTGAAATGGCTCATTTGAATTCTGCCAAAGGCATTCAAAATATGTGCACTACCTAAATAAAGGCTAAAATTTAAGCCCTATTATATTTGGGATATCTGTGTGTCAGTACTGCCATCTTAAACGTAGGGGTGTGAACCTTGGTTTCACAATTCAATGCAATAAGATTATTATTTATCAACACAATGGCCCAGTTTCACAAACATGGCTTATCTTAAGCCAGAAGCCTTAGTTAAATTAAGATATTAATGCATCTTATTTTACAAAATATTAAAGATAAGTCAGAGGCAAGATATTTTCAGTTGAAGCAGTTCAATCATGCATTGTAGTCTGTGACTATCTTAGGCCAGGAGAATATCACATTCTCATTCAGTATTACTGCACATGACTACATTTAAAATACAATTTATTTTGTGCAAAATTTTAATTTTTTTTTATCATTATATAAACAGGCTACTCTTTTAAAACTATTACTCATTTTAAAAAGCTTACAGAAATAGTTTTGAATTTTAGAAGTTGGATTTCTCTTTTTTTTTTTCCTCTGCATTATTGCTGCTTGATTATTACTGATGAGATCATATACAGCGGCAGCTTTACCAGGCTGGATTCAGACTAATGCACAGATCTCTCTCGATATATCAGATGTTTTATCAGTGTGTTTATCAGTTTTGTATAAAAGCATGAGAAAATGCAAGTGCATTTATCCGCAGCCGCGATCAGACGCTTCAGGATAACCAAACACAACGCTCACGTGATGCGCAAGTCTGAAGATCATGGACGACAGGTGATAAGCATCGAAGCTCACACATACAGTAGTTTAGAAAACTAGTCCCGTCTGAATAGGGCTACAGTGTAATTCGGCTAAACATCCGCGCTAAACTATCAAGGTGAGAGTCACCATAGCTTGTACTATAGACGCCCAACTTTGTGAAAATATTAACTCCGATATTTTTTTTTTAATCGCGCGATAAGAGTCTCGCTGCGTTAATGCCGATACCGGCCCACCACTAATATATATACATAATATGTCATTTAAACATAATGTTTAGTATTAACAAATCAAATTCTTTTCCATCATCAACTACACAGCAAATAATGTCTTGTTTTTAAATATGTTTTAGAAAATATTTTGTTTTAGTGACAGATATGTTTAATGATTTAGTGCTTAACTCCTTTAGACTAATTTTATGATGCACTTCAAACGCTTTTACCTAAAAAGTGCATTGAGCATTTAAATGGAAAAAAACATCAGATTTAAGACATTAGTATTTTAAAGAATGACAGGATTTTTATGGACTCTTCCATCAATTTCCATTCCCACTTCAATCCACCAATCAGATTTTAGTGGCTTTACATTTTTCAGCTCTTATCTTACTGTAAGCTGATTCTAGGAGTAATTAAATGCGTGATTCTAAAGCATATTGACTGAGATTCAGACTGATGAAAGCTCCTCCATCACGTGTGTTTGAGCGGCTCGTGCCAGCAGCGGGCTGTTATTAATTCATGCTGGCTGCGAGGCACATCTTCCCGCTATCGTGAGGTGGAGCGGGTGGAAAAGTGGGAGCTCTGAAAGCTCCTCTCATTACGGAGCGTCCCACTGCTGCACGTTACTAATTCATCAGCTCGGTGGGAGGGCTGTGATAATGAGGAGGTCTCAAACACACACACACACACACGCCGACTTAAAGCTCCCCGCTGTTCTCTGATATCTGAGCCAGGCTCACAGAGAGCATGTGTGTGTGTGTGGACAAGGGGAGGAGAGTTTTTCAGAGTCATCTCCATTTCTGCTCTCCGGGAAGAGAAGAAAGTCAACAACAGTAATCAAGAGTCATCAAATCATTGGATTCACGCTGAGAAAAGCGGATTAGTGATTCCTTTTGCGCTTTCATTTGTTGAACGCAAAAAAGTAAAGGTGTTTTTACAGAAGTAGCTGACCAAAAAACATTATTTATTCACCCTCAGGTCCTTCCAAACTACAAAGACTTTCTTATCTAAAGGGGAAAGTAGGGTACTGTACTAGAAATGTAAATGTCCATTATCAAGCTCCAGAAAATAAAGTATTATAAGGACCAATTAAAAAGAAATAAATTTGAATATTTTTTTTTACTAATACAATGAAGCATTCTTATTATTTTCATCCAAATTCCCATTACCATCATGTAAAAAATAAATAAATAAATAATTTGATTTAAAAAGTCATTTCCATAATGTATGTAATAATGATAAGTTATAATATTTATTCTTATTATTGTTATTATTATATATAATATATAATTATATATACTTATTGAACCTGTAAACTACATAATATTTTAAGATTTTTTATAATATATTTGAATAATAATTATAATTACCATCATCATATACTGACAAAATATTTATTTGCACATAATTTTAAATATATATTATGCATTATATATATATATATATGTGTGTGTGTATAATGTATACTATCATTATTAGTTAAAAATAACTACTAATAATTGTAAAGATACAATATTTAATATAAATTCTTATTGTAATTACTTTAATAATTATACATTGCCAAATATAAATAGCATTTATTGTAATACCTTTCAAATAAATTCTATTTATTAATCACATTTGAATAAAGTACATTTATTTATAAGTTAATTTATAAACTGATATAATCTATTTATAAATGAACTTATTAAATAAAATCAGAGTGGATGTAATTAAAGGGTAATTCGAAATGATATTAATGAATCAAAATAAACAACTGAAAACAATATTTGTCATCGACTACACAGCAATTATTTAAATTATTAGGCACACAAAAGCAATGATTTGACTTCACAAGTGATCTGGACCACTGTTATTTGTGCGTTCGCATCTTGTTTAGAGCTTGACTGTTGAGCTGTTGACAGCAATATTCACCGTCTGTAAAAGAGCAGCGAGAAGATTCGGCCTACTTTTGTTTCGCACTGAAGAAAGAAAGTTATAGGGGGTTCAAAACAAGATGAGGGTAAGTAAATAATGACAGTTTTCGGGTGAACTCTCCCTTTAAGACTACTTCAGTCCTCAAGGGGTTTTTCTGAGAGCATTTAAAAGACAAAGTGAAAAGAAAAAAAAGACAAGGTAGAAAGAGAGAAAAAGAAAAGAGAGGGGTTCGAGCGGTCACAGTGAGACAGTAAATGTGATTAATTACAGCTATGAGTGCCTCACTGATCCCAGCATGCTTTGCTGCCTTGGGCGTCTTATCTGCGCTGTGGCAGAGCGACACGCTGAGAGCATCTCCAGGCGTCTGAAGTTGCTCTGGCAACATCTTCGCTCTTGTTGTGCGAAACATGACCGAAAATAAAAAAAGAGACACTCCCTCTGTTGAAATGCATTCTGGGTAAGTCACCACACAAGGGAATGTGTGTTTGACTCTTCAAGCTAAATTTGACTTGTGACAAAACCTACGATAAAACATGTCTGGAGCTCCCAGCGGCTTCAGATCTGAACGCTCGCATGACTCAAAAGAGATTTTACGAAGACGCTTGGTATTAAACATAAAACACACTTTTGAGTGAAAACAAATGCGGGTTCACCAAACTTCACTTTGTCTGGATGCTCCTGGTGAATGCAAATTACCCAGTTGAAAAAATAGCATATGCAGGTTAGGTATGATCTGAAGCATGGCTGCTGGTTTACGCTGGTCCTGAGCAGGAGCTAGTTGCTTAGGACCAGCTTGGAACCAGCTTAAACCAGCTCACACCAGCAGTCGTGGTTTACATCATACCTAACCAACAGGACAGTCCAAGAACTATGATAGTTTGGCAAACAGTACAAAACATGTGTGCTTAAAAGTGAGCTTGTGTATTGAGACGTACTCCACAGCGCTCTTGTAGACATCAATGGCTTTCTCTGTATCGCCCTGCAGTATGTGGATTTTTCCCAGCATCATGTAGGTCAGATCGTGTTTTTTCAGCTGCAATGCCAAGTTTAACTGTTCTTCGGCCTGAAGACAGAGAGAGAACATGTTTAGCACAACATCTGATGAATCTCTCAAATACAGGAAGACTATCCTCTGCCAAACCTGGAAGCTCTCACAAAGCCAATAAAAGCAAGTGTGTAAACAAGAGCATGCCTAGCTGCACTTACACTCCTGAAGTCTTTGGTGTAGATGTAGCAAACACCCAGATTATGGCTGATTTCCTGCAGGTAAAAATAATCACATTTTTATGTAATATTTCACAGGCATCCCATTAGTTTATTGTCAAACTAAGGTATAGGTCAGGGGTGGGGAACCCTGGTCCTCAAGGGCCGCAGTCCTATAAGTTTTTCATACAACCCTGCTTCACAACACCTGATTCAAATCAAATGGATCCAACAGCCAATGAAGTTCTGCACAATCACTCGTTAATTTGCATCAGGTGTGTTTGCACAGGGAAATATGGAAACCTTGCAGGACGAGGGCCAAGGTTCCCCACCCCTGGTATAGGTGAATACAGGTAAAGTTCACACACACGCACACACACACACACACTAAAATCCATATCACACCAGATCTGTGTTATAAAAAAGCCGCAATCTAAAGAAAAAAACTGTGTGAATGGAAAATAGGGCTGGTAAAAATTTAAGTAACTGTAATAATAATAATAGTAAATCAAAACAACTCAATAAAATGCAAAAACAATTAAGCTAACTATTTAAATAAATAAATAAATATAAAATATAAGTCCTAACTTAACTAGAAATAATTATAATACTAAATAAATAAACAAACCAATAAATCAATACAAAAAAAAGACATTATCACAACTCATATAATATAAAATATAGTAAATAATTACAGAATAACTAATAATACCCCCCCAAAAAATAGATGCTAATTTAACAAATTTAAATAAACATCTAAACGATAAGCCCTACTATTTAAAGAAAGAAGGAAAGAAAGAAAAACATATATACTGCCATTGTATGTACAATCATAACAGTGTGTAAATAATTAGAGTTTATTCATTTTTGGGTGAACTAAGCCTTTAAATACCCACCCATCAGACAGTGTACTCACCCAGTCTTTCTGATTGAGACGTGCTGCTTCATTATAAACCTCTATAGCGGCTTTGTGCTTCCCTAACAGGAAACTAAACACAGTTCATAAAACAACACATATTTTCATTTTCTATGCAGTTCAAACAGATCCAGACCAGATTAAACAGACACACCAAATAAGTGTTATTGTACAATCGTTGTGTGTGTTTGGGCTGCTGCTTACAGGGATCGTGCCACCTGCTTGAGGTTGTCTGAGCTTTTAGGGTTGAGGATGGCACAACTTTGGAACAACTCCAGAGACTGCTGGATCTTCCCTTCTAACCGCATGATCAGAGCTGCACACGCAAACACACAGGAGAAACTGGGACACATCGACTGTGTTAAGAGGAAAAGAGTACTAGTGTACTGCTCACTGCACAGTTTATTTGTTAATTATTTAGTCTATATGTTCTTATTTATTAGTTTCAATTTATTTAATTTGAGTTTTTTTTTAAATTTCAGTTCAAAATAAATGAAAATGAGAAATGTCGCCATGGCAACTCGTTGGAAATTAAGTAAATTATTAATATATATAAATATATATTAGTGCTGTCAAGCAACTAATCGTGGTCCAAAATAAAGTTTTGCAATACAAAATAATGTCATTATATTTCCAAACATTATTTTAGTCATTAATTGTAATAATTCAGTGAAATTATTGTCTGACGACAGCCAGTGCTCCCCACAGAGATCTGATCTCATCATCATCCAGTCTGTCTGGACTCGCATGACGTAACAGAACAAACCAGAATCCAGAAGAACGGTGACAACCGACAAGAAAAAACCTACCTGGAAAGCAACTATGACCAAGTGTACCTCTGAACAGAAGCTGTTTTATCAAAAGCTGTAATACTAAATATTTATTACATTTAGTTAATAAATGATCAATTAAATCTATGTATTGAAAGCATCCTCATTTTACAGCATTTTTACACAAGTGTCTAAAACTTTGAACAGTGCTGTAGCTTTCCAGGTAGGTTGTACCAATTAATTTTGGGTAATTCGTGCATATTCAAAAACTATGTAGATGCAGCATTCGATTATACCATTTTGCATTTCTGAACACTTAATTGAATACATTTACACTGTTAAGAGTCAGTTTACTGCACAGTTTACACTGACCTTGCACATACACGGCGTATTCACACATGCCTTGAGTTTCATGCAACTGTTCTTTAATAATGGCCTGAAAACAGAAGAAACATAAATCATTAAACATTAGTAAGAGTACCCTACAGCATTTAAACTCTCTCTGTAAATTTTCTGGCTTTACCTTGCAGGTCTCATAATCTTTGCGGATATAATGCAGATGTATAAGCCAGTTTCTCCTCTCCAGGATCGGTAGCTCAGGAGCTGCAGACAGAAGAAAAACAGAGATGAATTCATATAGTTATACAACAACATACAGTGGGTATGGAAAGTACTCAGACCCCCTTACATTTTTCACTCTTTGTTAAATATTGCAGATATTTGCTCAAATCATTTGTTGTTTTTTTTTTTTGTTTTTTTTTTATTTCACAGCACCTCATGTTGACAGAAAAATACAGAATTGTTAACATTTTTGCAGATTTATTAAAAAAGAAAAACTGAAATATCACATGGTCATAAGTATTCAGACCCTCTGCAGTGACACTCATATATTTCACTCAGGTGAAATAATCAAATCTTCATCTCCATAAAGCTTTTCAGCAGATGGAAGCATGAAGTGCTCCAAAATCTCCTGATAGCTAG
>JAUYWG010000066.1:1930579-1944654 GCA_034779775.1 Enteromius afrohamiltoni | reverse complement strand
GAGACCTAAAAATGGCTGTCCACCAACGTTTACCATCCAACCTGACAGAACTGGAGAGGATCCCCAAATCCAGTTGTTACATTTAAATGGGGTCTGAATACTTTCCGTACCCACTGTATAGTGAACAAATGAGCCTAGACACCTAAAGGATGTCTGAATGTCATGTGTCATGTCAGAATGGATGTTTTAAAATGGTTTTAACATTTCAAACCTGTCAAACTTCTATCTGTCAAATCTTTTTCTTGTAAAGTTTGATTGTGCAACATTCTTTACAATAAAAGACACTTGCTTTGATATTTCATATATAAGGCAAGGACATTCAAAGATTTTAAAGTTTGACTCAACTGCTCAGAAAGTGTTAGGCCAGAGATTAAAGAAAAGATGCGTTTCATCTTGTGCAGAACATTAACTGGTCTAATTATGAAAATGCAAATATCAAAAGCCAGCATTGAAAATCTGCAGAAAACAGCTTCTATTTTGGATATAGAGGGCAGACAGGTTTGTTGTGAGCCGCAGCGGACTCTTCTCGCAGTGGGAGGCTGCACAAGACTCCTTATCCCGAATCCAGCGAGCCCCGGAACAAAGGGAGCCTGTCCTCTCTAACATGAAGCGTCTGCATCTTTCTCCTCTTGCTTACAAGCCCCCTGGCAAAATCTGATCTCAATCCGTTCTATTCCTGGACAGACTTTTCCCTCTGAGCCGTAATCCTCTTCACTGAAAAATGGGGCCAAAGGGGAAAATAAAGGCACACAGCGCCACCCACAGGATGAACAGATACAGCGATGTGAACCTGAAAATGCTTGTTTGGCTCTGCAAACTGAATTTTGAATTATTTGTATTATTAAAATGCATAGTTTCTGACCTTTCTTCAGACGAGGTTTCTTGAGGTCTGTGGCTACAGGCAGCTGCACGTCCTACACAAAGAAAGAATTCAAAATTCTGTGTACTAAAATGAATATTAGCCATTTTTTGTATTTATATTTGCATATACCTTTTTTCTCTTTAATTCATCCATTTACATAAATTCCTGATTTATTATTTAGGATTAGAAATCACATTACTGTTGAGCATTTAAAGAATAAATTCTGACTAATATTATGCATTTTAAAACGTAATATTATGTAAAAATAAGAAACTATCATGAAAAAATAATTATATATTTGTTTGAAATAAATCAGAATGAACACATTGAACAAATGCCACGATTTGGAAATAATTTGCATCAATTATTAACATTGACGACAATACGTGACAAGTAACGTTAATATGCGTTTAATTTTCATGAAAAAAATCAGCCAGAATGCAAGAAATCTTTATGGTGCTAATATAAACTTGATTTTCTTTATGTGAAGCTCATTTTCAATCTTTTTTGACAGGTTTGCTGTTCACGATTAAACGAAACATGAATAAAATATACCTTTGTTACTTAAAACGTCAATGTTTGTTACTTAAAACGTTTCTTTTTGCAGATATAATTAACCTGAGCTAAATACCACAACAGCGGTCACAGACTATCATGAGCCATCATAAAGATGATCTCTGTTCATATTAAAGGTGTTTAATATCACGAGTTCTTGTGTTTTAATGAAAGTAGAGATCATTTCTAACCGTTTTCATCTCGTCGTCCGCCATCGCGCTTCGTGCCTCCCTTCCGGCGGACGCTTCTGTCACCATGGCAACACGGCGACGTTCGCTACCACGTGATTTCACTCGTATAAATCTCACTCCAGCACAGAAACTATTTCCAGTGTTAAAGGTTTACATGATATAAAAAATACCGCTATTAAGTCCATTATGTATTTAGATAGTTAATGATTACGTCAGAATGTAAAGGATTGTAGTTAAATCTGCATGCACATTGTAATCATAAAAAACAAGTAATCATTTGATACAAAAAGTCTCTCTCAAACTATTGATCGTTGGTTTAATTCAGACAAAGGTGTGCAAAATACACAAAGGAATTATTTCAAGCCATTTCTAAACATCATATTACAGTCTTCATAACACAAGGGCAATGAAAAGGATGAGAGCTACATCTGAAGATCTTTCTTGCCAACACATAATTATACTTGATAAACTCAGGGATAAAAAAACAACAGTTCAGCATCATCCGGTCAAGAAATTATAGCATATGATTGTCAAATAAAGGTTTAATGACCATAGTTTATATATACATTTAATTAAACTTGCACAAACTAAAAGAAAGCCTTGCTTGGTTCCTTTATACATGTTAATGGACTGTTACCACTAACTCTATAATGACAATACATGTGACTTCTCAGGGATTTTTAAAGCAGTTGCGCTCGATAAAATGGATAAACACACTATTTAGTGTTTGACACTGAATTTCTAAACCAGGATGTAGGATTGTGTTGATATTTCGTGCATCACAGACAAAAAAAGACTGAATCTGGCCCCGTGTGTATAATCTAAACAATCCAACATCACAGGTTATTGATCCAGGAACACCTTTAACTTTTCCCAATAACCATGTCCATTGATCCCAGATATGTTTTTGACTGCAAATTCCCTGATCAACACTCTTTATTTGAGCGGCAGGCTGTTATCGGTGTCTGGAACAGTGAGGTAAATGTTGACAGCGTCACTGAAGAGCGTATCAGAGCAGGTTTTTCAGCAGAAGGGGTCTGGCGATCTCCAGGATGTCCAAGTTGGGATCCAGGGATCGACCCAAGCCCTCCAGGACCATGATGGCAAACACCATAGACGCAAAATTACTCTCCAACTTCACCTGCAACAATATTGACTCACTTAATAGTATCAAAACACAGCATGAAATCACTACATCGCAATATCACTACGCTTTACATGAACTATTTGCGCATGACACATTTTTAATACAAAAATAAAATGCATGTCAGCATTTATTTGTGCATGCAGTTCCTGTCTATGCACTGTTTATGTAATACATTTAAGTACGTTTACCATATTTAAGCTACCGCTAAATCTAAAAAAAATCTGGAAATGCTTCTTGTTTAGGCATTTAAAGGCTCCTTTTTGGATTATTGAAAGCTAAATGTTACATTAATCTAATAAGCATTATTTTATAGACATTTTATGACTTGTGCTAAGATCAGCTGCTCTCACCTTGTGATGAATCAGTAAACCAAAGACTCGAGACAGCAGCTCGGCCACCTGAATCTAAAAAACAGCAACATTAACAGCTTTTTTTTTTTTTACGCAAACGTAAGGATCTATTTGAACCGAAAGTTCGATTAAAAGCATTTACTTGAAATAATATGGTAACTAATAATAAACTAATAGTAAATAATAGTAACTTAATGGTTACTTTTGATCGATTTAACATTCTTGATCACTTTCTTTTCAACTTAAACGAATAGTTCACCCAAGAATGAAAACTGTATCATTGTTTACTCATCCTCGAGTAGTTTCAAACCTGTATCAATTTCTTTGTTTAGCCGAACACAAAGGAAGATATTTTGAAGAAAGTTTGTAACCACAATGTTTCGGGTCACCATTGACTTCCATAGCTTTTTTTCTTCCTAAAATAGCCTGCTTACAAACTTTCTTCATTTGTGTTCGGCTGAACAAAGACTTTTAGATTTGGAACTACTTGAGAATTTTCATTCCTGGGTGAACTGTTCCTTTAAAGGTCTTTTCTTTTTTTTTCTTTAAATGTACATAGCTCAGACTTTTTAATGGTAGAGTATCATTGCTTCTGATTTTACTGATTTTATTGTATTTTTAATCAAATGAATGCAGTCTTTCCAAAACTAAAATCTTGACTGGCTGTATATAGATTATGGAAGTGATGAAGGTAGTGATGCGTACCTTTCCCAGAGAAAGCGTGTCACTAAGTGCATGATCCACTAGTTCAGCCATTTCTTTCTTGAAGCGCGTCACATCCTGGCACTCATTGGCACGGGCGTGATGAAGGATTAGCTCTGCAACTTGCTCGCCCTGGTAACACAAGCACATGTTTGGACTCTCATTCTGACGGCACCCATTCACCGCAGAGTCCATTGGTGAGTAAGTAATGCAATGCTACATTTCTCCAAATCTGATGCAGAAACTAACTCATCTACAACTTTAGATGACATGAAGGGAAATAATACTACAGTAACACTGAAATCTCTATTTGCTAGTATATCGACATTCAGCGTTGTCAACGAAAGACCCAAAATGCCCTTTTACCCGCTTGAGAACGACAGCGGTGAACACAGCTCTGAAGTTGCGCTGATCCGCCTCGCTGAGCTGAGCCACGATGCCGGCGTCCAGCAGCACCAGCTGTAGAGGCGGAGGAGTCGGCCTCATGCTGACCACCACGGTGTCACACATGTCCGTCAGAGTCGCCCTGTCCTGGGATAGCTCTCCTCGCCCACCCTGCACCAGGATGTTCCCGGGATGGAGGTCACCGTGGACAAAATTATCTACAAACACCTGCGAAGATGGCCAAAGAGACTCTCATTCTGACGGCACCCATTCACTACAGAGCATGTCATTGCTGAGCAAGTGATGGAACGCATTTCTTCAGTCTGTTCTGATGAAGAAACAAACTCATCCGAATCTTGTTCAGCAATTTTTCCTTCTTGGGTGAATATCTCCTGTAACTAACCATTTTCAGAAGAAGATCGACACCCATCCGTGCTATTCTCTGCTTGATTCCTTCTGGAACGTCTGAGCTCAGGTACTTCGAGATGGGTTCACTTTCCTACAAGAGCATAAATCGTAGCGTTAGTTCATCACAGTGGAATACATTCGGATACGCAATATTAAAACGATCAGCCATGTTTACCTCATATGTTTCTACCAACACAGTCCTTGTGACAAAGGGTCTGAGGGGCGTCGGAAACTTCACATACTGCAGATCTTTAAAGTTCTTTTGAAACTTTTCAATGTTCTGCGCTTCAAACCGAAGATCGATCTGCATCAAAGAAATATTAAAACACAAATAGTGTCATTCATTTTTTTAAATATATATTTTTCAACTGTTAACTATAATGACCCTGCACGAAGGAATCAGTACCTGTCTGGTCATGAGCTTCTCAAACTCATCGACAATCTCAGGGAGGCTGAGCCACTTGACTCCGGGCAAACAGTTGAGGAATAAACTTCCAGCTTTCATCAGGAGCAGATCGATCTGCACCTGCTGCCTGATTCCTGGATGAAGAACCTGGTTGAAGCAAAAGGATTCTTGAGAATAATGATGATATTACCACAGGAAAAAAAATCACCTTGATTAGATTAAGACGGTTTTTGGAACGTTATAGACTTTATTTTTCTGCAAGTATAACATCCCAAACCCAGCTAAACAAGAGCGGACAGCTTTACCTTCTTACAATATTCAGGTAGTTTGTGTTAAGGAACGATTTAAATCAAGCCCTAAAGTTGCATCTTTCATCATTTGACTACTTTAAGTTGTTTTGATCTCGACTGAGAAGAGCTTGTGGTTTAAATTGCAATTCTACCCTAATAATGTTTTGTATTTCTATGAGAAAATAAAGTGGTTTGAATGAAGGAAAAACAACAAAGATGACATGAAACATCATTAAAAAAAAAGATTTTACCCTGATAATCTGACATGATTCTGAGAGAAAAGTAAATAAATTGCAAAATAAATGAAAATGACTCCAGATGGTTAGAAGGCATGGGTTTAAAAAGTACAAAGAAAGTAAACAGGATCTTAACCTTAATGGCCACAGGAATGAGCCGCTCTTCCTCCGGGTGTTCATCTGGACCAGGTCTCTCTCTGAAATCTTCCTCCTCTTTACCCGTCTCCCAGAAGTCGGTCAAAGCTCCTCCCAGTCCAGGGATCTCCCAGGCCTCCAGGAGATCGTTCTTCTCTAGTTCCTCCACCAGCTTCTGGAAGGCCGGATCTTCCACGCTCTTCAACTTGGCTTTGGCGCGGTACACCTGTGCCACGCATCCCGAGCCCACAGGCTCCTTACCGTCAAACACAAACATCTGCCTCCAGGCTTCCCCGAACGCCCTCCTCAGACAGAGCTTGGTGTGGGACCAGGGATGGGGCTTGACCCGCACGTGAAGCCTTGAGAAGCGCTCGCAGAAGTCCTGGGAGAAGATGTCCCGTCTGGTGCTGGCCCACTGGCCAAGCTTGATAAACGCAGGTCCGGATGTTTCCGTGACCCAAAGCAGGGCGCCCAACCAATGGGACGCCCAACGATGTGATAGCAAAGTCAGGGGATACAGAATCAGAAGCGGGCTGAATTTGAGAAGAAGCACCAAGGCTCGGATTCCCAAACGCAAGACGAAGACTAACCTGTGGATCTGCACTCGGGCCACTGACTTCCTCTCTGTGGTCCTCGGATGATGGATGGCTTCCTGTCCAGCGGCGTAAGTGGTGCCACATGCAGTCCAGCAGAAAAGTCCCACTTTAGGGGCTTGATTTAAAACACAAGCGCCTTTAAAAAGAAACACTCTACGGGGCGGGATTCGAATCGAAACCCTGTGCACCATGTACCTGAAGTTCTGGAGCAGGTGTTTTGCACAGAAAGCAGACATTGTTTTTAAATCAATTATTTAGACCTTTAACATTTGCACGTGTAGAGCAGTTACGATTTATAATGATTGATTGAAAGCATATTATCACACATTGAACATATTAATAGAAGTGTTTTCTACGTGCAAGTTGTGCACGCGTTATGCAAACATCCACAGAAATGTAAAAAAATGTAGTGCAGCTGCAATTTATAATTGCTATTTTCCAAATCAGATGCATAACAAATATATTAAGATCATGTATGAATGTAGAATGATTAATAAACATTCACTTACTGATGGGAAATTATGTATTGTTTTACTGCGACATCTACATGCAGGTTGTGCGCGTGGTATGCATGCATACACAGCAATGTTAAATCTTTATATCCACGATGTTAAGGTATAATATCATGCACAGAGATTCAAAATACAGCCGCCCCTGGGGTAACGCGTGATCATAAACATCCCTGTTCTTTTAAACTTGCACTTTTTCGCTGCCAGATGTGCCCAGTCGTGTTGTTTAGTCCCATTTTCGCATCGCATCTCCACATTTTTAGAGGAATCGTGTTTAATTCATTCAAATATTCGTTATGAAGTGTTGCTCCTCTCCTCCGGTCCGACCGATTAATCCTTCCGTGCTAATCTCAATATTAGTTCCGCCGCACGTGGAAAATACCTTGAATTTAAACAGCGTAATTGATGCGTTGATTTTGCTTTTTAAAAAGATAAATAATTAGCCCAGCAATAATAAGCATAAGAAGTGTCATTAGTAACTGATTATACGCTATGTATGCAATTTCAGTTTGATTCAAAATAATAAGTTAAATTAAGAAAATAGATACTAGTTAAAGAAATAACCAAAACAGAATGAGTAAATGTTTGAATATCTTTACTTAAAGCTTTAATGTGTGATGCATTATGAAAGTAATTTTAATGTAATAATTATTCCTTACAATGAACAATTGCATTTTATATTCGGTTATATTTATGACAAGATATAATGTATTGCATTGCTCATTATGGATATTTATCATTATACCCTTTAATAACCTTTAATAATGCATCAAAACATAAAGGCTTTAAAAATGTATTGCAGTTTGTTGTTGTGCCATTCTGTTTTGCTATTCGTCTATTTTATTATTAATATTATGCATTTACTCTTCTTGTATAGGCTACATTAGTAATTTTAACGTTTAATCATTTTATATAATTAAAAAAAAAAACACTTCACCTCTTACACAGGCACTCTATTCGTTTACTAACTTCCCAACTTCTTTTTAAAAATATATATAATATATATTTCATAATAACACTAAATATCCGTGCACTTAATATAAACACACACACAGTATATTTTAGTTTTTTATTCCTAAAATATATATATTTTTTTTAAAACACAGTAATTTGGTATTTAGTTTAGTTCTTGTAGTCGGTGCATGGGTTGCGTGTAGGAAGACTGTTGATGGGGTCTGTGTCTGTTTGTCTTCATTGTCCTGTAGGTGTCGCAGTGCTTCAATCTGTGCCAACTCTTCCTCTCTCATCCACACATCAACGAAACACATAAGAAGCTGGTATAAAGACAGACCCGATAATCAGTGTCTTGCACATTGAAATGCTGCGTGTGATGTTTATTTTTCTTTTAGAAATGTCATATTTGATTTTGCGTGTGCATTGCAAAATTATTAAACTACGAAATGACTTTTACAAATCCGCCTTGAAATCAGCTTTGTAGCCGGAGTTAATCTAGCACAAACGCCTTTCGACAGCCACAAAAGACACTGATTCCGAAATCCGCAAACTCTGCAGTTAAATCTGTGCGTAACGCGATCCCTGGAGTCTATCTCCTCCTCCTCTCTTGAAGTCGAGCCAAGACTGTCCTTCACATGGGGCCCTCAGACACTCCCTCTCCCAGGGACCCTCAGTCCCACAGCATATCGCTCCAGGGGGCTCAACTTGAAACCCTGTTGTAAACACGTGACGTCGGATCATGTAAAGCAAAACGATCTGATTTTTATAAGCTCTTACAAAACTAACCTAAAAGTGAGTCAGCTTGACCTTGTTTGCATTATATAAGATTAGTTATCTAATGCTTACTGTAGATGCATTTATTTGGTCAAAAATAGGACTATTGCTATAATTGGAAAGTGATTTGTTGATTTATTGGTTAATACGTTGTCATATTTATTATCAGTTCAGTAATGATAAATCCTGCATGGAAAGTTTGGGAGTCGCTGAACAAGTAAGGTAAAAATCATTGCATATAATAAGACAATGAAAGTGTTTTGACCTTGCTTGAGCCAGCCTGTTGTTGGGGACTCCCAAAACCAAAATAGGAACCTTTTAATTATCCATAATAGTGGCAAGTTAATCATAAGTTTCCATTTGATTTCTATTAAATCTCATTTCCATATAGATGAAGCAATAGGAGCAATCAAAGAGATCTTATTTGTGATTTTTCCTTCCAAGTCCAGCATCTGAACTATCCAGTAACTCTGGAATTTTTCTGCGTTCTGTTTGGCTCCAGTCAACTTTTAAAGCAGGACACTCCGTCTCCACGGCAACCAGGCGTCCAATCGCTCGTCCAGCTGCAGATTAGTTCAGCAGTGGGGGGTTCGGAGGAGGAGAAAGACTCAGATGGGAAAGAGGAGAGGGAGGGGGGTCCTGGGGTGGGAAAAGAGAATGAGAGCGGAGGAAGGCAGAAACACTGGAGAGAGATAAAGTCGCCTGCAGCTGGAGTTTAAGTCTCTCTGCTGCTTCTCTTCTGCTCGCGGGCCGTTTGCAGGATACACGGGGACCGGCTGGGAAAAAAGAGGATTTAATCAGCCTGAGCGTGTGCTGGGGAAGGAGAAAAGAGGAAAGGGAGGAGAAGAAGGGAATAGCTGCTCAGATCATGAGAGTGGATGCCGTCTTTCCTGGGGTCAGATTTCACAAAATGAGGGACCACTGCAGTACTGCAGAGCGCAAGCAACAGAGCAAGGTATGTGTGTGTGTAGGTTTGCTTAGCTATACCTCTGACAAAACCATAATTACATCTGACAAAAACTCAGTGGTAAAAATCGTTAGAAAATAGAGTAAGTATTGTTTTATTATTATTATAAAAATATAAAAGATACAACAAATGCAATAAAAAAAATACAAAAGTAGCTAAAAATAAAACAAAAAAAAAACTTATTGGTAAAAGATATTGTGTGACGTAACACAACCCCTATCAACAGTAAAAAAAATTAAATAAATAAATACAAATAACAGTATATATATATATATATATATATATATATATATATATATATATCAACACATTATATTAAATAATAAATACTATAAATAAAAAAGAGTAAATAATGTTTTGTTTTTAATTTTTATTGTAAAACTAAAATTAGTTTATATATATTTGAAAAAAAAAGCTTTTGAGGCATAATATGTAGTTATTGTCTGACAAATCAAAAAATTTAAATACGTTTAATGGTAAAATTATAAAAAAAAAAAATACTATTTAAAAATAAATGCATTAAAATACACAAAAAATACATACAACTATGTATGTAACAAAATGTCTTAGGAGTAGTCTTTATCCATGTATCCTTTATCCAAAATATATATAAAAAAAGTTTATTGTATTGTCATAAATGTGTGTATTTTGTGTTCAGTGTGCACTGTTTTCATTGTTATAATATAAGAAGCACTGCACAGTATTGTTGTAGTGATTGTGGTTTGTTGTTTACTCTAAGTCTGAAAGTTGAACTAGTAGTGAGAAACGTGTGATAATTGGTGCATTCCAGACTAAGAAGTGAGAGAACGGATAGATAGAGCGTAATTGAATAAGTGCAGCAAGTCATTTCAGCCAAGAGAACAATAGCTCTGCTTCTCTACACAGCTGAAAGCAGAGAGAGATATAAACAAAGCCAATTCAGCCAAGCTGTATAAGACATATTAAAATGTGTTTGGCACTTTAGTAACAGTCAGAGTTTTAATGTGTCGTCTCAAGGCATGACTTCATAATTCATAAACTATGCCAACGCCAAAAGAACTGAGTGTTGGATATCTGGTACAATTCTAAAAAAAAAGTCATTTTATGTCTATATTTGGTATTTCTTAGCAGAGAATATACTGCGAGTGGGATATTCCCATCTCTGTTGGCTCATTCTGTGACTCAGCCTCATGCTTTTATTTGCTGTTTAGGGCTAACATGTTTTTGCAACTTGGGATAAGAAATACCCATAATACCCACAATCCAACAGTTTTTTCCAATATGACACATCAGAGGCAAGTTAAGTTGTCAAACTGCAGAAGTGCAACGACATTTTGAGGCAGTTTCCTCAGTTCTGAGTGATAACCAGAGCAGTGTGTGTGTGTGTGTGTGTGTGTGTAGCAAAGGATTCTGAGTAGGAGCCTTTGAATGCAGACCTGTTTGATTGGCTCTGGTCTGTGACTAATGGCTCACTCTAAAATGACACTAATAAATAGTCACAAGGTCAAAGGATGAGTTCAGTAAAGAAAGAGTGCAGCTGAGTAAGCCGACACGAGGACATCTTTCCATCTGCTTTGTTTATTGGAAACCTTTGGAACTGAACGGGTTTGGTTTTTAGTGCTGCTTACCTGTGGAAAACCCTTCTGGAGTTGTTTTTAGCACGTTGCTAGGGTGTTTTGGATGGTTGCTATGGGGTTGCTAGGGTGGTATTTAATGGTCTCAGTGAAAAGTGTCCATCCTCAAGTGGTTTTTAGCATGTTGTCGTAGGGTCCTATGAAAACTGTTTAATTTTTTTCCAAATTCTGTTTTTATTTTTCGTTTCAATTCCTCTGGATTAAGCCATTTATTAGTGCTAACTAAACAGATATTAATGTCTTATTCTGCATCCCTAATCCTACCCAATACAACTACTGCACTGTTAACTGTTAATAAGCAGACGATTAAGAATTTATTGAGGGAAAAGTCATAGTTAAAAATAAAATGTAATAAGTGTTAACTATTCTAAAGTTTTTAAAGGCACAGTATGTAAGTTTACACCAATAGAGGTCATAGTTTCAAAACAATAACAGAGGCAAAGTTCGATGACGCAATGACGTAGCGTTGAACACTGGGAGATGTTGTTTTCACAAATCGTGTTCAAGGATGAAAAGCTCATTTATATCTGTTTTACCCCCTGTACATGACTATTACTTACACAATAATCTTCTGTCTATTAAAACACACACAAGACTCATTGACTGTTCCAATATCTTCTTGCCTCGCTTTGAATACATCTATGTTTAATTGGGATTGTGGAGAGTGTAATCATGATCTATGATATGGAAATAACTACCACTTCCGCATTTGTCCATGTTTGTTGCCGTAGTATTCATAGGCGCAAACAGAGGATAGCGCGGATATTGCGTCATTGATAGGAACCAATGAACAGGGACTGTTCTGAGGTTGCACAGGTGCGACCAGCCATTCGAAGGGGTTCGAAAAATTCTCTGTGGTTCTGAAGGTCTCGCTGTGGTTCAACAACAGACACACATTAAGGCCAGGACATACAAGCCGACAGAAACTGTTCTAATGGATTCTATTCTATTTTGTCGCGTCACACTGCCCCGCTCACATCCGGTGTAGACACGGCAAGAGAGAAGCGAGTAGCCTAGGCCCGTCAGATAAACAGATGTAGCCACGGATGATGAGAGAAGATGAAACAAACAATTGACAACTTATTCGTTAAGAATGTTAAGTTAAGGCCTGATCCGTCCGAGGAGTATTTAAGTACCATTCTTATAGAATTATGCTTACAAAAGAACTTAATGTTGACCAGCTTGTGACGCCGTGTCTACATCGGGTCAATATAACTTGTTCTGCTGTCTTCACTGGATAAGGCACAGCATATTCCCGACTGAAAACTAATGCTGCATTCTATTTATGATGCATTGACACAAATTTCTAATGATTTTCAACGGTCTCATTCAGTGTAGACATGGTGTTAGTTAATCATTTACATGTCAATATTGCCTATATGAAAATTTGGGCGCACCTAACTTTTGTGCAACCAGTGCAAAAAGAGCCCTGTATAACATTGCAAGTGGTTTTTGGATATTTTATAACAAAAATCTTACATATTGTGCCTTTAATGGTTAAATTAAATTCTAATAGACATAGATAAATCCTAATTATTTGAAATCATGAAACATAAAATATTAAACAGCAATTTATTAAAGTTTGACAAACCTTTGGATTTTTTTTTTTTTCTCAAATCCAGTTTTTCATCAAATATTTTTAATAAATATTAATCTCTAACTGATAGATTTTTATAAATAATAATAATAATTGTGTTGTGCATTTATTATTTTTGTTAAACTCTGGTAAACAATTTTCTGTTAAAAATTTTAAAATCACCATTAGCACTAGTAAGTTACGTAAGTAATATATTTCTGTCACGATTTCTTCAACTCTTGTTTTGATGGGCTGCTGCGTGGGGCTTTATATTACTGTTGGTGTAATATGAATATGATATGTTCTGAGTGGTCACTAGCTGAATGAACATATCAGTGCCATCAAAATGTTTAGTCATGTTGTCAGTATAACTGTAACCTGATGTAAACTATAGCAACAGTTTGGAGGACAGTTATTGTACTGAAATTCTTATGCATGTCATATATCCATTTCAAGGTAAAAATATACACATTCCTGTATGTGAGATATTGATCGAAAGAGACTGTTTCGAAATGTTTGTATTATTGAGGATATGTTTGATCTGCCAATATTTAGCTGCACCCTTCAGTTATTGTAAGACTGACAACAGTGGTCCTTATTTCCAACCAGCATTCTTACTCCTCTTCTTCCTCTCGGCTGTTGACCCTGATTGTTTTCTGGATGTTCATCCATCATCAGAATTTGCAACTCTTGTGTTGTCCTCTGTCTATGTAAGCTTACCAGACAGGAGATTCACGAGATGCACCTTTGAACTATTTCAGAAAACTGGTTGATCTATATTCTCTTCAGTAGTGAATAGTCCAGATTCACTTGCACAGTTTATGGCAAATTTACAAAAAAAGTCTAATGGAACTGTGTGTACAAAAATGTTTGACAGTTTTTTGACAACTGGATCAGCAATCTTGCATTATACGATGAACTAATGTTTTGAGGGGTAAGATTATAGAGAAATATACAATACATGATATTAGCAACTGAAAATGCAGGAAACCCCAGACAAATGCACAGATGTACATTTGTTCAAAAGAACGGGAAACTGCTTTTATCTTGTGCACAAGTGATTAGATGATGTGGAAGTTGAAGTAGCTTTGAAAATTTCATTTCTGATCTGAAAAATTCACCAAAGCCACTGAGAAAAACTATAAAGCTGACAGTCTTTGTGTGTGATTTCCTGTGACATGGTAGTAGACATCTGTCTCTATTGTACTGCGTTTGCAGAAATGTCACACACATGTAAAATGCATCTACGACAGGCCAGATGCTTCAGTCTAAGCATGATGGTTTTCTGTCAGCAAAACCCTACTAGCTTACAGTCAGGGCAAAAAAAAAAAAACTGTGTAAATGCTATGGTAAAAACCTGTTAAATGGTTAATGGTAAATTCCTGTAATATTTACAGGGAAAAACCGTAAACGCACATTC
>JAUYWG010000066.1:1894337-1908549 GCA_034779775.1 Enteromius afrohamiltoni | reverse complement strand
TAGACGTTCCATCCTGTAGGACTTCTTAACCCAAAAACATGCATTCTGTTCTGTTCTATTCTATTCAAACCATAGATTTTATAGCCTGTAGGACCTCTTAACCTAAACACATGCTTTCTTTTCTTTTCTTTTCTTTTCTTTTCTTTTCTTTTCTTTTCTTTTCTTTTCTTTTCTTTTCTATTCTATTCTATTCTATTCTATTCTATTCTATTCTACAGAGGTCCTACAGGCTACATTATAGCCTGTAGGACCTCTTAACCGAAACACATGTTTTCTATTCTATTCTATTCTATTCTATTCTATTCTATTCTATTCTATTCTATTCAAGCCATAGACATTACAGCGTGTAGGACCTCTTACACTAAAGACATGCTTAATATGTATATAATTTAATTTTGCTTCACTTGATCATTTGCTTTTTAGTAGATTTTTTAAAGATTTTTTTTATTAATTTGCTTTTTATTACAATTATGAAAATGAATTTATTATTACTATAATTTTTATTTATTTATTATTATGTGAAATTATGTTAAATAATGTATAGTGTTGTGCAAAAATATTTTTAATACACCAATAAAATGACAATAATTACTGTTATTCTCATTTGTATTATTATATTTATTAGTTTTGAACTTATAGGTAGGCAGCAAATAATAAAATCAAATGAAGAAGTAATTTAAAAAACGTTGGTGACATTAAACAGATCATGTCTGTGTGATGCAGATCCTAGATGAGGTGGAGAAGCGGCGAGCCATTTCTCCCGCACTGGTCCAGCCGTTTATGAGAGGAATTATGGAGGCTCCGTTCCCAGCGCCGGGCAGAACCATCAGCATCAAGAACTTTCTGCCGGGTTCAGGAACAGAGGTCAGTATATAAAAGGCCTTGGAAGGGGCTGAGGATGACTTCTGGAGTTCTACGGTGAACGCTTCAACTTGACAAACGAGTCTTAAAGCTTATTCCGTTTCTCTCTCTTTCTCTTTCCGAAGGTGATAGAATTATGTCGGCCTTCAGATTCCCGTCTGGAGCATGTGGATTTTGAGTGTTTGTTCTCCTCTCTGAGTTTGCGTCTGCTTCTGCGGGTGTTTGCTTCTCTTCTTCTGGAGCGAAGGGTTATCTTCACTGCAGATAAACTCAGGTATCTCTTCCAGCAATACAGCCAAGTTTAGAACGCTTGTTTTAATACAGACAGGTGATTAGGCGCTGCTTGTTCTGGATCTTCACTCGTGTAAATGGTGTCTATTAGCATTCATAAGGTAAACATGATGACTGAAGTGTGTCAAACTGGGGTTTATTCACATTAAAAAAGGCACACGTGTGTTTGTGCGTGAACCCAAAAGAGGACAAGGGAAGAATAAAAAGATATGACACGGCAAGAAGGGAAAAAGTGCTGCTTGTGGAACTGTTTTTCACGGCTCAAGACAGATATGGAAAAAATGCTGTTGTGTTATATAGTCGCCTTGGGAACAAAAGTCAACCCCAATGTTATTTTCTATGGAAAAATAGAGAGACTAGTGCTCACATGAAGTTCTGGGTCTGTAATGAGAGCCGGGTCCCTACTTACGGATCATCAAACCAGCATCCTCCCTAAAAACATGATTTGTGACAGTGTTGTGCAGGATGAGCTGGCAAATAAATCTTGAAGAGATCACGGACACAAGAATCAAATTATGTGTCATCTTGAAAATAAGTGAAGAAATCTGCATCCTAATGAGTAAAGTTTGAGCTTTCAGTAGATGATGGTAAAATGGTTATTTTTACTATTATTATTTATTTTTAAACAATGTTGAATAATAACATTGGAACTTTTTTATTTTAGATTTATTTGAATAAAAATATATATTTTCAAAAACATCAATAAACTGATATTAATGAGCGTTATTTTTGTTGCTATTATTTCCAATCCTGCCAATGAAAAAATACAAATTATAATTATCTCGATGAGTCAAAATATATTTGTATTCATTTTGCCAATATTTCCCAATATCCTTTTGATTTGTGATTAAATATTTTCTTATTATAAAGAATGAGCAGCAGTAATACTGATGTCCGCTTTAGCACACAGCACTGCTGCTATCTGCTGGTGTAAATATGTCAGCGCAGTCACGTTGACATGTCTTTCTCTTTAGCACCCTCTCTAAATGTTGTCACGCCGTGGTGGCTCTGCTGTACCCGTTCACCTGGCAGCATACGTACATCCCTGTCCTGCCGCCGTCCATGATGGACATTGTCTGTACTCCTACACCCTTCATAGTCGGGCTGCTCTCCAGCTCTCTGGCCCGTCTCAAAGAGCTGCCGCTGGAGGAGGTGAGTACACATTTATATAAACATAATTTGTACACACAGATACATTTATTTGCATTTCTTTTTCAGTTTGTCTCTTCTGCAAATGCTTTAATGTGTGAGTGAACTGTCTGGTTGAATAATTCATGCGTGTATAATATTTAGAAAAGAGCACTGAGCTGATGAAAAAAAGTCATTTTTATCTTGTGTTTCAGAGTCATAATAAGGTATTTTATTATATATATATATATATATATAAACAAAATAAGAGGGATCATGAAAATTGCATGTCATTTTTTATTTAGCAGTATCCTAAATTAGCTATTTCACATAAGTGATGTTTACAAATACTCCACAAGACAAAGAACAGTTGAATTTATAAAAAAGACCCCATTCAAAAGTTTACATACCCTTGAATCGAAATATTTTGTGTAATTTCCTGGATGATCCATGACTGTTTTTATATTTTGTGGTAGTTGTCCATGAGTCCCTTCTTTGTCCTGAACAGTTAAACTGCCTGCTGTTTTTCAGAGAAATCCTTCAGCTCCCACAAATTCTGTGGTTTTTCAGAATTGTTGTGTATTTGGACTTGAGGGACTCATATGCAACTATTACAAAAGGTTCAAGAGCCGGGGGTTGAAAACTTTGAATTTGAACACCATGGTAAATTTCACTCATTTTGTCTTCTGGGAAACTTCTGTAGCTTTTGAAGTGTAGTACTAAATGTAAGAAATATGATATTTAGGCAAAATAACAAAAATGTACACATCTTCACTCTGTTCAAATGTTTTCACACCCCAGCACAACTATATATATATATGTATGTATAAATATAAAACTTTGGCATGCAGTATGAAATAATATTAACTAACGTTGTGCATAAAAAAAAAAAAAAAAAATATATATATATATATATATATATACTAGAAAAACATATTTTGCATTTTTCAACAGTTTTGTTTGTTGCATCATGGGATAGAGTATCAAGTGCAGTTCTCTGGTTTTATACTGAACATTTTGGCAGATGCACAGGTTGCAAAGTAAAAGTAAAAAAGTGGATATGGTAGGAACATAGCCAGAGGTTATCTCCAAAGATATTTTTAGCTGTTTGACCTTTGACCTCTTGAATTTTACACCTCATTATGACTAATGTGGGAAGGAAAGGAGGCCAATAAAGCCTGGGATGCTGTGTTAATATTCTATATATACCTTAATGGACGGACAAAAGAACCGGATTGAGCTCTTTTACAGAGAAGATCAGAGGCCGGACACATTTCTAATATTTCTCTCCGAGCGCTTCCCGTTCAGGTGGGGCGGCCTTGACCTTAGACCTCTTCACAATAGCTGTGATGGGGAAAAGGCTGAGATCGCCAGTGCGGGAGGAAATGACTTCACTTTGCCCTCTGCTCTCTTTCAGGTCCTGGTGGTCGACCTCGGCAACAATCGTTTCCTGCGACAGGTACGGTACTCAAGAAGCTTTGGTCTTTTATTTAGGCTGCTTTTGCATTACGATGATAAAACGAAACAGATCTGTGTGTGTTTCCTGTTTCAGATGGATGATGAGGATTCGATTCTGCCTCACAAACTCCAGGCCGCTCTCGAACACGTTCTAGAGCGCAGGAAGGAGCTGGCGTGTGACGTGGCAGATAATCCTAGCGGTAAATTATTGTCCCATCTCTTATATTCAGGGGTTAAAAAGATCTCTGAAAAAAATATCTGCTTATTTGCAATAAAAAAACTAATAGTAGCTCATTTGCTGATGCTGAGTTCAAAATACAGTATGTATAAAAATACTTTTTTCCACAAAATAATAACGTTGGTAACCCTTTATTTAAATCCTATAAATATAATACATTATAAAAGTAAAATGCATGCACCAAACTTTACAATTTCTATACAAGCTGTGACCCTGAAGCATAAAAGCAGTCATAATTAGCACAGATATATTTGTAGCAATAGCCAACAATACATTGTATGGGTCAAAATTATTCATATTTCTTTTATGCCACAAAAGATTAGGATATTAAGTAAAGAACATTCTCCATGAAGATATTTTGGAAATTCCCTAAATATATTAAAACTACATTTTTGATTAGTAATATGCATCGCTATTACTGCAGCGCGATAGAACTTCATTTGAATCAAAAGTAGGATTTTTTTTTTTTTCAAAGAAATTGAGAAGTTTAAAGAAAAAATATTAGTAGTTTTTAATGTAATCAATCAACAGTGTAAGTATGGTGATACCTATTAGTTATATATTCATTTTTTTAACCTCATTCTCCTAAGGTGTCTCGCTCTAAAATGCGTAAAAACATATAACAAACCTATCTTCAAATATTGTAATGCATTTAATTTTGGTTGCAGTTATGAGAAGATATAATGTACTTTATAACACATAAAGGTTATCAGTAAAGTACATTAAAGATCATTTTTTTTCTAATGATATACATGTATCAGGTTTAATGCACTCGACAACAGCCTTATTTATCATTTAGACACCATTTCAAAATATAATTTTTTGATTTTCTGTTTTCTGAATTTGAATCTGAAATTGTATTCGTTTTGTTGTGGGTTTTTATCATTTTTACTCGTTTTTTTTTATTTTAGATATATATATTTATTTATATAATATAAGTTATTTTAGGAAATATTGTCTTAGCTTCTAAGTGAAATTTTATTTCAGGTAATGTTTCTTTTATTTCTGTTATATAAATAAATGTTTATTTATTTATTTTTGTTTTGTTGTTTTAGTTTCAGTTTCAGTTACTATACTATAACTATAATGGTCAAAACAACAAAAGCAGTCAAATGTAAAAATAGCCATTTTTTTTAAACGCACTACTCACTGAACCATCCTGACTATTCAACTTTTCCTCCCATTAGAGCCCAGTTCTCTGAGCAGTGTGGTGTCTGAGGTGTATGTGCGGTTCTTCGTGGAGATCGTGGGTCATTACTCACTCTTTATGGGCGGCAGTGATCGTGATGAAGAATCCTCGGCCTCGTCTTCCTCGTCTCCCACTCCCTCGTCCTTCCAGCGAGAGGCCTTCCGTAAGGCCGTGTCCTCCAAGAGCCTGCGGAGATTCCTGGAGGTCTTCATGGAGACGCAGATGTTTGCCGGGTTCGTGCAGGAAAGAGAATTTCGGAGGCAGGGCCTGAAAGGTTTGAATGGTTCTGAATCTTGAGAAATACAGGTTATATGTGAGCACTGATATAGTTCTGTCTCTGAAGTAGTGTTTAACAGCCATGTTGTGTTTTTGAACAGGTCTGTTTGAGATGAGAGCTCAAGATTACCTCGATTCTCTGCCAGGCAGTGAGAACAGAGGCGTCAACAAGTTCCTCAAAGGTTTAGGTAATATTTCAACTGCAGATCTAATTAAAGAATCAAATTAGGGCATGTTTGGAATGACATGATGTTTCTGCTGCATATGCATATCTTCTGTGCATATTCTGTAAATATCTTGATTAATCTGGCTGGAAATTATCATCAAGTATTACATTTTAAAGATAATTTTGTTAATAAAAAAGATATTTTATTATTGGATTTTGACTATAAAAGGCTGTATGGTAAATTAATAAATATATATATTATATAATTATTATATATAATTTAATGCCAGTTATTTACTGCTTTGTATTTTGGGTTGTAGTATTCCGCACGTTGCTCTGTGCAAAATACAAATAACATAAATAAATATTAAAATAAACATAATATGGAGGGTCAGATTACTCAAAATCAAATAATAAATTAAATATAAATAAATCCTCAAATGCATAATTGGATAATTAAAAACAAACAAACGCATGAATAAATGAACATTTATTTATTTATTTCCTCCACATTTTATTTTCAGAGTTATAGTTGTCATAAATAAATATTTATGCATTTATTTATGTATTAAATTATGTATTTAACGATTTATTCATGTATTTAATGAATTCATTTTAAGTAAGTTGGCCCTCCACAATAAATAAGATATGTATTCTTATATTTATATGCAGGTGCATCTAAAAAAATTACATTTTGAAAAGGTTCAAAACGTGAAATTTTCATGTATTTTAAACTCATTACATGTAAAGCAAAATTCAATTGTTTTTGTAAATTTTGATGATTAGAGCTTACAGCTCATAAACGTCTCAAATCCAATGTCTGAAAATATAAGAATATTTCCTAAGATCAATCAAAACAGAAGTTAAAGTTTTGTTTATGTTCGTGTTCATTTATGCACTCAGTACTTGGCCGACCTTTAGTACATGTGTGCTCCTTTAGCACAAATATATAGAGTATAATGCATTAATATGAAATGTATTTTTGGTTATTTTGTTTTGCATCGAGCACAAATACTATATACCACAATGCAAACCTGTATACAGCTATTCCATTCTGAACAGCCTTAGTCTGATGGAGCAATATTTGTGAAGGAAATCAAGTTTTATGTTTGACTGAGCATTTCTCTTTCCTCTCTCTTTCCTCTTAGGACACAAGATGAAATTCCTGTCCAAAAAATGAACGCTAGCCATGTAGCATGTGTATGTTAGACTCTCAGCAGATCGTCACCAGGACGGGATACAGAGACCCGGCACGACCTGAGGACCAAAGGCGATGGAAAACACTGTACAGTCTATTCTAGTTCCCCAAACCACACGGACCTTAAAGAACTTTATTAAGACCCATAACAGAAGCGGCCGTGTACAGTTTTCTACATTTCAAACATTTTTAAGAGATAGAGTACAACTTCTTCTGAAACAGGAGGCTATAAATTAATTTATATTCTTTCTAGAAATAATAAGACCTTTATGACTTCCTCTGTAAAACTTTATATGTTCCTATTAAAGTCAAAATGATGTTGTTAGTTTGTCATAGTCTATTTATCATAGTACGTTACAGACTCGCTCCGAGAAAACACCGCCACTGTGACTGAATGAAGTTTGGTGTTTAAAAAACGGGAGGAAATCTAGAATCTTGGGACTGCAGGATCGGAACTGTTCTAGAATTATTATGACAGAAAAGGTTCTTGACCCAAACCAGAAGTAAGTTGGAGTTTGCTCTCTGTCTTAAGTGCATTACAGGAACACCACTAGAGTTACTTTGAACTTGATTTTTGTAATTGTGCTTAATAAACAGTGTTTAATAAGATTAGATCTGGATTGTTTTCTTCTGAGTAGCCTTTGGCAGATCTGACCTGAATTCGTGTGTTGTGTTAGAGCTCAGTTCTTCACCATCATGTACTTTGATAGATGGATATTACAGGCATCTTTCTGCACGTGTTGGAGTCAGATGTTTTTCCAAGTCTCCTAACCTTTGGGTTTTAGGTGTAGGTTTGTTTGTGTCCTGTGGAGGGCTCCAAAATCTGTTGGGCACAAGACAACATGTCTGATCTGAGAACGTTGAGTGTGGAGGACAAAAGGTTTTCCCATTGCTTTAACGCCAGGAAATATGGAGACTTTTCAAACAAAGTTTGTTAGTTTTATTTTAAATTCCTAAGAGTAGTGTGTAAATATCTTAATATATAAATTTGCCATTCATTGAGCATGTATATCATGACTGTACTTAATCAGTGTTTACCCCTAAAAAGACAAGCAGTGTTTGTAGTACTTAGTAGTAAAGCAAACTTTAAACAAAAAAAAAAGTAAAACAATGTTCTAAACAAGTAACTATATATATATATATATATATATATATATATATATATATAATAATAAACGACTTCTATAATTGCGGGTACATTTGGTGTCCCTGTCTGTGACAGTCAACTCTGTTACCTAGGTAGACTTACAATGGACACAATAGTGTAACAGAATTGAAATTTTTATTTAATTTTTTACAAAATCTCCACTTGCTGGCATAAATACTAAGAACACATAACATTAATAATAATACGATTAAACGAGCTTTAAATAACCCAGAGTGAGATCAGTAATAAATTCTGTATTCCTTTTGATATCGTGGTAACAGAGTTGACATTCTAACTCCTGATGTAAGAAGTTTTTAGATGAAAGTATTTTCTCAGAGAGAGCACAGATACTTCAGATCTTATCAGTGAGAGAAAGTGACATCATTTCCTGTAATTTACACATTCTGAGAGACAATTCCACCAGGCAAAATATATAAAGGCAAAATATGGTATGGTAACAGAGTTGACACGAGATTTGGTGGAAAAAAATTACTTTTTAAAAATAAATAATTTAATGTTGTAGACTTAAGTAACTATTTAGCGCTTGTATAAATGAAATGAATAAACTGTTGCCAGAAGAAAAGTACTATAAAATATTTTGATTAAACGTTGATACATGTTGGAAAAAGAAGAAACAAGAAGAAATCATGATTTTCAATGTCTATTTAAGACATTTTTTTAAATAAATGATTACATTGTTATGGACTGCAACATCTTGTAACTCATAACAATTAGTAAAGAATAATAATAACCATGTACACAATATAACCGTTTTGGGAAAAAAGTAGGAAAAACAATGACTTTTTTTTTGCGAGGACACCAAATGTACCCCAAATTATAGAATCACCCATATATATATGTGTGTGTGTGTGTGTGTGTGTGTGTGTGTACTATGTATATTTTTATTGTATATTTAAAGACACACAGATACATGTATATGTTTAGATTTTTTTTTTTTACAAAAACATATATACATAATGAATTTATATTATACATAATTATATTATATACATAATTATATTTAAGCGAGACACACACATACAATATATATTTAGAAACAATAAATAATGAAGTTATATTATGCATAATTATATTTAAATCATAACATCATTGGTAACACTATAGAATAAGGTTCATTAGTTAACATAAACTATGAACAATACTTCTACAGCATTTATTATTTTTAAAATCACAAGTTGAGTTTTCTTAATATTAGTTAATACACTGAACTAGCAATTAATGATTGTATTTATATTAACTAATGTTAACAATGATTAATAAATACTGTAATACCTGTACTTTGTTTGTTCATTTTAGTTAATACATTAATAACAAAATTAATAAAAACAAATGACACCTTATTGTAAAGTGTTACCAATTTCTTTCTTAATCATATACCTGCGTGTATGTATTTATATTATGTACATATGTACATATAATATGTACATGTATTTTGGATGTGATTAATCGTTGCCCAGCGCTATATATATATATATATATATATATACTATGTGTGTGTGTGTGTGTGTTAGTGTTATTTTCACGTTTCTAAACGTCTCACATTTTCTAAAAGTAGCAAATGCGTTCAAATGAAGGAAAACGCAACACATTACTATTTACAGGCTACATTTTAATAAACACACACCATATTTTTGTTTATTTGTAACACATATGTACCCTTTTAATATATGTGAAGCGTCTTTATATTATTATTTTAGGTAGTAGTCAATTCAAGGAAAGCGTGAGGGATCTTGACACCGTCTCAGGGTTCTTTTCCACGACATTTAGGACACAGCTGTCTCTCATAATGACCAGAACAATGTGAATCCCCCTGGATCCGGGCTTATTTCCTTTTCTCTCCACACCAAGACTGCTCCTTTTTCCTTTTCAAGCCCGGGCCCTCCCCTCACACCTCCCTCTCTCCCTGCTGTCCGCTCCTCGCGTTGTACTGCAGCCAATTCCTCAAATTCCAGCCTTCCTCGCGCGCTTCCAGTCACTCAGGCAGATTTTACCCCCAAAACACTTCATTTTCTCCTTCTGACAGGTAAGACTTGTATTCATCTACAGATTTCACATGTTTGTACTGCTTTTTAAAAAATATAAACTTTACGTAAAGCAGCCGCAAGAACTTGTAGAGCTGTACAGCTCACATATGATATTTCAGAACAGCTCATTGAAGCGCTTATTCTGACACGTGATGACGAAATGTGATGTAATAATGGAATATTTGGAATTGCTGGAATTTTTTTCCCCGAATTCCCGCGTTCTTTTTTCCTGCTCCACCGGAGCGACTTCCTGCGTAACGGCCGGAAACTTTCTGAGGAACTTTAATCGCGTCATAGGCGCGCGCGTGTCTCAGTTCGTTAATTACTGCGCAAATTATATCGATTGCAAAACTTTAGGCTGATCCCGTTAATTGTGACAGATGTGTGCAGGTGTTTTCCTTCATATAAACCAATTTAAAACATTTGAAAAGTGTAGCTATATAATATAAAAATGAAAGTGTAGCCTACTTAATGATTGTGGAAACTATTATTATTATTATCGATTGTCTATTTTAAAAATAACAATAATTAATAGTATTATTGGCTATAAAAAAAAAATATATATATATATATATATATAATATATATATAATACAAATTATTTTCTTATTTTAATGTGTAGGGTTGTTTTTTTTGCTTTGAATTTAAAATAATTTGTTTGTTAACACCACAGGTTTTTTTTCACATGGTTGAATAGTAGTAAAGTGATAATATATATGTATATACATACGTACTGTATATGATTTCTAGACATTCATCAGTTGACTATATGAAGTTCATCATGCTTTTAAATACTCTTGATGGAGTTCATAGTTAATGCTGTTTTTCCTTTATTCAGATGTTGGTTTTGTCAAGAAATGTACAATTGACATTTATAAACAAATGTAATGTGTGATAATATAAATCTTTAACATTTTAAAATGTATTTATTTATTTTCCAAGGTTTTTTTAGAAGCGCAAGTCAGTTGGTTATATGTTTATAGTGGTGAATGCAAATGACAACAAAATTTTTTTTTTGCTTCAGAAGCAAAGCAAAATTTCACAAACAATTAAAAAAAACACACTGAATAAAATCGCAGACTATAGAAATATTGTCTGGTAAAATACACTCTAATAATCTTTATTTATGGTTTGTTTGCGGTGTAGATTCATGTTGTTAATAATGGTGTAAACATGTCATCACTGTCAGTAAAAAGGTGTTGATCAGTTGATTAGGGAATGATCCAAAGTCAGCCTAAACAGATCAACATGTCAATTTGAAGCGCAGTGGTCCGCTCTTTGTCAGCTTGCCCCATAGGTAAATATTTCGAGCGTTGGGGTGAGGAGTCAGTGCCCTGCATGTTCTGGGTCCCAGGGGACAAAATATTCTACTGAACAACAGGTGGAATGGGGCCGGTGCCCACCTGCTTTCTGCGGAGTGGGAGGAAGGGAGGGAGGGGGAAGGGATATTGTGTTATTTTAATAAAAAGCATCAGGGAAATGTTATTAAATGCTGCATCTGTGTAAAGGTTTTCAAAGAGCTCTGTAAAGAGGTGTTTAGTTGGAGCGTCTTCACACTTGGGCTCTGTCTGCCTCTGGTTTCTTCTGTAGAGCTCAATTTGCTGCCTTATCTTGATTATTGAGTAACACAAAGGTTTTACTTTCTAACATCACAGGACAAAAAAAAGACTTTTTAAACACACACACACAGATATATATATATTTATATATGATGAGTTTATTTGCAAAAACAGATAACCTATGTTATTATGTTTTGTGTGTGTGTGTGTGTTACTTTTATTGTTTTTTGTTAAGTTATTTTTTAGCCTAGTCAGAATATCCCAGCTTCAGTTTGATTAAGATTTTTGAGAATTTTTGAGAATGGTTATAAACATAGTTATTAACTGTACATATAGACATACATTATTACAAAAAAACAACAACTGAATTGTGAGATCCAAACTGTGAAATTTAAACCCGAGATATTAACTCTGAATAAATTCAAAATGATGAGATATAAAGACAGAACTGAGATGCACATGCAGAATTGCAAGACATAAACCGAATATTATGTGATGCAAACTCAGAATTGCAAGATATAATAAAAAAAAAAATAAAAAAAAAAAATATATATATATATATATAAGCTAAGAATTCTGCGTAAAACCCAAAATGACAGGAAACTCACAATATAAACAAATAATTACAAGATATAAAAATACACTCAGAATTGCTAGATATAAAGGCAGAATTTTGCATTATAAACTTAGAGTTATGTGATATAAACCCAAAGTTATGAGGCATTACCTTTCACAATATAAACAAAGATTTACAAGATATAAACTCTGATTTGCAAAATATACATCGAATTATGAGATACAAACTCAGAATTGCACAGTATGAACATGGCAACTTTTTACGAAAAATTGTTTTTTACATGTGATTTGTTTTTTAATCAGTGTTATAATCAGTGTTTGTATTTGTCGGCAGGTTTGATTGTAGGATGTTGTCATAGAAACTCTAGATTTGATCTGACTGTCATGTGTCTGACTGAAATCACCGTGTCTTATTCAAAACCAACACACACAGCAGGCTGTCTGCCTGTGTGTGTGTGTGAATATCTGCTTTCATGTGTGTATTGTGTTACTGAGATTAGGAATTGTGTGAGTTAAACACACACAGCAGCTTCTCAAAGTTAATCCTGGATTTCAGCAGCTCATATGCAGCACAAACATATAAAAGAGACTTTTTTCATCTGCGCATTACTGTACGTACACAGAGCTAATTGAGAACAGATATTCAGCTTAAAGGCGGTTGTGTTGTTTTAGTGCTATTATCACGTTAACACAGCGTTATTAGAGACGCTCTTAACGAGACACCTTCTGTGTGATCAGAGCTGACCAGCCCCTGCAGCTACGACACTGTTAAACAATATGAGCTTTAAATTAATGTACGGCACATAGCTAATATCCCTGTGTGTGTGTAGGTTCACAGCTTTACATTCCAGCTCTGATTACAGTGGATTTTGTTGTGTGTTTATGTTTGTTTATATGGTGTGTGTGTGTGTGTTTTGTGTTTGAGTTACACGCACATGTGCACCTACTGTATGTGTCTCTTTGTGCGAGTGTAGAAACTAGAGGTTTTATGTCAGCCTCGTGTTTTTATCAATCCTGTATGACTTTCTTTCTTCTGCGGAACACAAAGAGGATATTTTAAAGAACACTGGGAACCAAAAAACATAGAACCCCTGGCTTTCATTGAATGGACAAAAGAGAAAAAACACTGAGACATTTTTCAAAATGTCACTTTTTTCCACAGAGAAAAGACAGTCATACAAGTTTGGAACAACATGAGGATGAATAACTGATGTCATAATTTTAATTTTCCCTGAAAGCTTTACTTGCGTGCATATATAAATAATACAAGCATAATACAAGCAACAACACACCAAGGGTTTTGTGATTTTACTACAGTAAAAGGCTTTTCTTAGCCAAACCTTAAACATAGTTTAAACATGGAAAAATCACTTTAATGCATGTTGAGTAAAATAGCAAAATGGAGAAATAAAAAAATCCAAAAGCGAAATTGTTTATTTTGACTATTAAATGTCATATTAGGTAATTAAAATAAATCTAAATACAATTAAATACATACATAAATATTACTTTAAGTACTTAATCAATACTTAAGAAATAAATGAATAAATAATAATAATTTAATAAATAATAAATAAAAACAAACATAAATGAAAATTAAACAAAATTAAAGTTTTTAAAATAGTTCAAACTAAAACTTAAGTATTTTTTAGAAAATATTATAATATCAAAAACATATAACAACATTATTAAAACTTACAACTTGTATTATACTTGTAAAAGTGAAAATCGAAAAATAAAAGCTAATTTAAGATATTATTAAATCATATGTGTGTTGTAGTCAACATTTGAAGTGGATCACAAAAGGTAAGCAAGACAAGAAAGCATTTTGTTTTTAGTTTTAGGACAACTTTGATGGATGATTTTGATTTACAAACCGGATTCCAAAAAAGTTGGGACACTAAACAAATTGTGAATAAAAACCGAATGCAATGGTGTGGAGATGGCAAATGTCAATATTTTATTCAGAATAGAACACAAATCACGGAACAAAAGTTTAAACGGAGAAAATGTATCATTTTAAGGGAAAAATATGGTGAATCAAAATGTCATGGTGTCAACAAATCCCCAAAAAGTTGGG
>JAUYWG010000066.1:1876291-1889642 GCA_034779775.1 Enteromius afrohamiltoni | reverse complement strand
CGAGCTCCCGGCTCGCTCCCGGACAGCACGCCAAATTTGCTTATTTAATTTAACGAAGAAGTGCGAATTCGTGAAAGAAAGTACCATTTTTTTATGACAAAAACAATTAATTAACTATTTCTTTAATTGATAAAAGCTGACTCTGAACCAGTCATTTTTCACTGCTGCTTTAAGATGTTTTTAACCCAGGATTAAGGTCAGTACAAAACATTTGAACCATTCTAGATTCAGTGAAGGCTGTAAAAATTAGTTCTTGTGCTCAATTTGACACTAAAGGTACATTTCTATGCCACTGTCCCTTTGTGCTGTATTCCTGAGGTCAGCTTTATAAATCTGGAGCTCGGAGAACCCAACAGTGTTTGGCAAAAATCAGAAAGAGCTTCATTCATGGCTGCATTTGACCCCAGCAATTTCAGACAATCACGCAAATAGCCACAATCTACTGTGCTTAAAGAATTACGAGAATTCCCACAATGCACTCGTGACCCTTTTCCAGAAGTTCCACCGCCGATTTCTGCTGGTATTTGTGGTGTGTTTGTGCCGTTGCGTGTGTGTGAGTTATTACCCAGCTAAGAGCACCATGCAGCGTCGCTTAGATTGTTTGGTTTTTGGTGCGCTGGGTGAAAACTCAACAGGCTTTGCCAAAAAAAACATTTCTTGGCTTTGGTCGTCACTGTACCGTAATGCATTCACTCTCCCGACCCGTAAAATTACACACAGCCGCTGAAAGGAAATACATTTGCCATGGTTTAATGGCTCCCAAGCATCCCATCGCAAGAAAAGTACCCACATAATGGAGCGCTGCTTCACCTGTTCAGAAGTTGCTGAAAAAAAAGAGCACTTGTCGTTAAATGCACATTTTTCTGTGGTTGTGGAGGAATATGGGACGGATGCTGAAGAATGAGAAAGCCCAGCTGTGTGGGGAAGAGAAATCATGCACTTTTCAGACTGCACATGCAGTGAGCATGCAAAGTCAACTTTGGAATAAATTCTGTTTTATTTGTTAAGCTGCAAATGCATATCATGCACGCTCTGATGAAAATTACACTTTCTTCTGCTCATCAAAGCTGCATTTATTTCACCAAAAATACAGTAAAAATATATATAGTTATAAAAAAGAAAAAAATATATATATACACACACATATATATATTTATTTTTTCAGCTTAATTTCTCCAGTCTGTGTCACATGATACTTGAGAAATCATTGTAATATACTGATTTACTGCTCATTACAATTCATTACAATTAATCAGATAGAAACTGTGATAAATAAATGAAACAAAATAAAAAATAAATAACCAGAAATCTAATGAAACTACAAATAAATAAATAAATAAAACTGATATATAGTAGTGAGAATGGAAAAAAAAATGCTGAACTGTCATGAAAATAATATAAATATCAATGTAATTAATAAAAAAGGGGGGAAACTATTTAATTAAGCAATTAATCCTTAATGAATTCATAAAAACTGTATTCACACCAGCATCTATAATCTACGGAATTTGAGATAAAACATTTTTGTTCAGTCATGCAATTAAAATTTCTGAACATTTGTTATTTATTTATTTTATCTTATTTTAAAATATGACTCGATTTACTAATCTGCAGAATTTGGGTGGAAATGATGATAGAATAAATGATGGAAATAGTTTTATGTCAATTGCATTGCATTGTAGCTTTCCATGCAGTATTTAATGCACATTTTGGCAAATAGTACATGTTTGCACTTTATAAACCCATAAAAGATGCACCGGAAGTGTACATATTAGTTGCATTTTAAAAGATGGAGACAGAAATGTCACACCTTGTGGAGTAAACAGACAGCATACTGCAGGAACAGCTCTCCCAGACACACAGGAGTCAATGGGTGTATTGAGATGCACTGATGCAGACCTTCATTAGCTGCCTCATGTCAAACAGATGGAAAAAAGCCACCCGTCCCTCACATAGGCTTGATTTTTCACAGGCCCGTTAGAGGTTCGTTTATGTCTGAGCTCTCTAATGAGTCAGTGTGTTTTGCTCATTCTCTCTCCTTGTTTTGCTGAGGTCACGGTGGGGCCCTTCTGAGGTCACAAGAGCAACTCGCCTTTCACTCTGTGTGATTTGAGTCGGACACTTCAAGGAAGAATATGAGAGTTACTACTTAGTCTTAAAGGTCTTGCATGTCTGTCTGTGTGTCTGTCATCATTTGCTCACCCTCATGTCTTTCCAGAGCCATATTACGTTCCTGTTTGTTATACGAGCAGCCCTTTTCCATGAGATCACAACGTGCGTTATTTTGATTGCAGATGCACATTAAACATGTCTCGCTATTGACTAAAAGAGTCTCATTTGAAATCAGTTTAATTTTAATATTCACTTAAATTATAGGTCATTTGTTTTTAAATCGCACAGCACTTGTCGAAGTGCAGACTATGTTTTTGGTTCACTAAAATAGCCATTAGTTTGTGAATCAAACTTCACAGGTCATACTGTATGTTTGATTCAACTAAAGAGAACCAGCTCTTAAGAATCATTTTAGAGAATCGGACTGCACTTGTTGCCTTATAGCCTACATATTCTTTTGATTCACTAAAAAGAACCGACTCATGCGAGTCATTCGTTTGAGAATCAAACTACAGAGGTCACACTGTATGTGAGATTTAGAAACAACCAGGGTAAAAGAGTTAAATAGTTCTTCATAGTTAAACAACACCAAGTGCGTTGAATGTTGTTGATTCACTAAAAAGAACCATTTTAAAATAATCGTTTAAGAGAACCAGACATTAGTCATTAGTAGAGTTGTAGCATATGTTTTTCATTCACTAAAAAAACACTTTTGAGAGTCATCATTTTGAAATTCACTCTGTTTGTTTTATCCATTACAAAGAATCAGGTTAAAAAGAGTCATTTGTTTGTGCTGATTGTTTTTGATTCATACAAGTCATAAGTCATAAGAACTATTTAAGAGAATTGGACTGAACTCAATGTTATTGATTCACTAAAAAGAGCCAACTCATGAGAGTCATTACTTAAAAAACAACTTAATGTGTTTGATTCACCTTAAAGAACCAGGTTAAAAGAATCATCCAGGTATCTGTTGTACTATTTTAACCAATATGAAAATGAAATGAAATGAAATGATATTATATTATATTATATATTATATTAAATTTTATTATATTATATTATATTATATTATATTATATTATATTATATTAATTTTATTTTATTTTATTTTATTTTATTTTATTTTATTTTATTTTATTTTATTTTATTTTATTATTTTATTATTTTATTTTATTTTATTTTATTTTATTTTACTACGCAAACAAACTCACGGTCTGTGGTGAAACATCGCTACATTCACCAATTCACTTTGTTGACGTGTCCTGACCCTCAGGAGACTGTCTGTGCCCTCTCTCTCTGTCTGTTTATATGTGTCTCTCCCAGATGTTTGAGAACCTGACAGTGCAGAATGAGACAACCAGAGTCATTTTCTCAGGAGAAACATTACCAGAAGTCTGCATTTGCTCTTTATAGTCTCAGTGAAACAATTGAGACATACAATTTTTGCTGTTCTTTCCAATAGGCCTGTCTTGTAATGTGTGCAGGCATTGTAATGTGTGTGTGTGTTAGTTGTTTATTGAGCAGACGCTGAAGGACTCACCGATCAGGAATGACTGGAATGTGAAGAGGAGGAGAGAGAGAGGGCGAGAGAGGTTGAGTGGGAGGTTATGGATTTATGAGGTCGTTGTGGAAGCTGCTGTACTTTTGCGTGACACCAGCTTTGTTTCAGCCACTTGCGGACCCTCAGGGTGGACAGTGTCTGTGTGGGGGTTTTATGTGGCCGTGGCTCAGTTTTCACTTTTGTGGCATTCATATGAATGACCCCTCTGTAGCTCCGCCCCATGAACACAATGACCCCTCACATGGGCCTAATATATAACTCAATTCAACCCTGTTTTGGTTTTTAGTGTGCCTAATTTTCAATTCATAAAGCACAATAAAACAAAAACAGTGATTTTTTGTAATATCTTTTTGGTTATTATTAGTCATTATTACATTAGTTATTAGACAGTTCACGCATTGGACTACTTAACTGCCTAAGTTTGCTATATGTTTGATTGCAACATATCATTGCTGTCAATAGCTACCTGTTCTCATGGCATAGATGTACCTGGGTGCACTTTTTAGCGAGACAAGAAATATGTACCAATAAGTACATATCACTGCAGTTTCCAAAAGGAATGAAAACTAGAGGCTAGAGGAAGTTAAAATAGCACAGTTGCATCAACTAATGTGTTTTTATATCAGTTTTACATTTGTTGATACTATCAGGTAGGTTTAGGGTTGGATTTGATGTAGGGCATATTTCCAACATGATAGACAATTAACAGTCCACAAATATTTCAATTCTGAACCGCTGCAATAGATTACTATATCAACGTAATACAATGTGCTGGGGTTCACATATTGAAGCAGTGTTGCACAAAAAGTGCACAGAGGTACATATTTTTAAAAGACTTGGTTGGTTAATTCTGTTTATTTGATAACATAATTTGAAAACGCAGTGTTAATGTACATCTTCTTTAAGAAGAGTCTCGACAATGTCTTTTTATTTCTCATCAGATGACCTCACAATCATTTTTAATCATTTTATCATTTTCAGCTTTATACTCTTACTGGATAACTAGCGACTGAGTTGTATCAGAAAAAGTGCCTCTCGTGCACCACTAGGTCATTTTCTCCATAAAACAGCCACAAACAGGTGTTTTTCATTGGGTGAGAGGGCATTTAGGGGTTCTGTACTACACTGTGCACTAGTACTAGTAACCGGAGTCTGGCAGGATGAACAAGCCCAGTGATTTATGGGAAGCGTAAAGCCATATTCTATAAACATTGACACACACAGACCAGCTGCCGCTCGTCTCTACTTCAGGCCATTAGTGTTGTGTCGGTACCCTTTCATTCCCTTCACCTTCTCGTCCAGCGTGACCCGTCTGTCAGCAAAAGCATCTCCACAAATAAGACGAACGCTCGTGTAGGGGAAGGCAGTATGACTTGCATCACGGTGCCCGATCTAAAACCCTGAAAGATAAGATCTCACTGCCTCGCTTTTACATTCATCAATGCAGTTACGTCGAGGCTGCTGTCGGATAAATTCCCCTGCGCACACGTGAATGACTGCAGCCGATGAAGACGTGTTTGTGTCGGTAAACGTTCTTACTTTAGCTATGTACTTACTCAAAGTCACTGTCAACACACTTCGTGCCTCAGTCCAGCATGTGTTCAACAACGTCAGTCCTGCAGCAAACACAGGCTCAAGATTAGAAAGAAAAATGTTAGTTTCTTTCTTTATTTGTTTTTTTTTACATTTTTTTATTTAAACACACACACACACACACATATATAAATCATAATTTATCTCATTCAGATTAAGTTTTTGTTTACATAATTTGCAGTATGTGTGTATACAGTGTATATTTATTATGTTTATATATATATATAAATACACATGCTCGTATATATTTAAGAAAACTTTTCTATATGAAATATATTTAATTTTTTCTTATATATATATATATATATATATGTAAATTCAGGTACATTTTTTTATATTGCATATATTTTTTTATATTTTTCAAAATATATCCCGTATGTGGTAAACACACACCAATATTATGTAAACAAAATGTTTTATGTTGGATGCCATTAATTTTGCATGTGATTACTTGTTTGATAGCTTATATATAGATGTTGCGTAATCAATGAGCAAGCAACATCAAACTGTAAATATGTGCTGTTAAATTATTGAAATATTGTCTTTCTCAGAGATATTTTAAAAAATGTGTATATATATATATATATATATATTGTTATTGTATATTATATAACATTTCACATTGACTGTAAACTTCTTTTTTTTCTCAGGACGGAATGAGCTGATTGCACGATACATCAAGCTGCGCACGGGAAAGACACGGACCAGGAAACAGGTAGAGAAATCCTATTCTACAAATTGTAGAATATTTGGATAATAAAGTATATTAAGTGCATATGTTTTTCCTGTAAAAAAAAAAAAAAATCTAAACTGAATTGACAAGCAAAATTGTGTAAGATATCACATGTTGTCAAGGAATATATCCCGAAATTTTTCGTATTTCATCAGTAGTCTATATTGTTTTTTTTTAAGCATAAAATTTGGATTTGAAGATGAATCAAAAAACAATATATATATTTTTAAATATTCTCTGAATTTTGCACTTTCCCCAACAGTGAATTTATCTTGTTTTTAAAACAGTTAATATATATTTACATTTGCAATTGTTTACAAATTTGATTGGCAGCTCTAAAATAGCAGCTACAGTTTAACTAAGTGGATTAAATTGGCTAATTACTTTTATTTGACCTCTGTGTCACACATTAACAGCAACAGGAAGTACAGCAAATGTCAGACTGGGACTTAGAGATGGGCTTGTCCTGTTAAACTCCCAAACAGACTTTCACTGAGTGTAAATGTTTGGCCCCTGAGGGCCTCCATGCTGAAACGCACTTCAGCGGTGTGATTTATCGTGCGTGGATCAGATGTCGGTGTGTGTCTTCAGCACCTCTCTCAGTCCCGCTCATTAGACCTATAAACAACTGCTCGATTCGGGGGACATCACACACTGTCGGGGTGGGAATCTGATAGTGTTCCATGCTGGCATTCAATATTGCATGATGTCATTCAGGCCTTGTCACATACTGAGTCTTAAACCCGGTGAGCCGGGGGCTCGGGAGGTAAAATAATAACCAAAAACAAAAAGGGAAACTAGAATTGCACCTGATAAGTGAACAAATGAAGGTCAGAGCAGTTGCAGTTTTGCATAATACAAATTTATAATCTACATTTGTCTCGGACGACCTTGATTAATAATTACAGAGCAATTACAGAGTTGGGCATCTTTTAAGAAATCAAGTCATTTGTTCATGTAGGTATCCAAAAATATTCTGGTTCTCATTGACTTGCATATTATTATTTTTTTCTCAGTACTAGTCAATGGGGACCAGCAACCTGAAAATGAAATTTTGCTGAAAATGCACTCGCCCTCAGGCCATCCAAGATGTAGATGAGTTTATTATTCCATCAGATTTGGAGAAATGTAGCATTATAGCAATATAGCACTTGCTCACCAATGGATGTGAATGGGTGCCGTCAGAATTAGAGTCCAAACAGCTGATAAAAACACCACAATAATACACAACACCTCCAGTCCATCAGTTAACATCTAGAGATGTTAAAACCATGTGTCTGTGAGAAACAAATCCATCATTAAGGTGTTTTTAACTTCAAATTGTTGCTAAATATGAGTCCATGGTCGATAATATTGCTTTCTCCAGTGAAAAAGCCATCTGGTCTGAATCAGGTGAGAAATATGCACAGACCTTTTACAAGCAAAAACAGCTCTAAACAGATCTGATGGTGAATGGAAAAGTCCAGAAGATGGACTTTAAGCGTTATTGTGGATTATGAACTCATATTTTGTTCAGAAGCAATGGTGTAAAGTTAAAACGCCTTAATAATGCATTAGTTTCTTACAAACATGCCGTTTTTCTCTTTACAAGATGTTAGCTGATGGACTGGAGTGGTGTGGATTAATTGTGGATTTTTTTAGACTCTCATTCTGACGGCACCCATTCACATCCATTGGTGAGCAAGTTACGCATGGCTACATTTCTCCAAATCTCAAACTGATCTACAATTCAGTTGGCTTGAGGATAAGTACATTTTCTGTTCTTGTTTATTTTATATAAGATGAGCTGGGCTCAAATCTTGTGTGTTTTCCGCAGGTCTCCAGTCACATTCAAGTGTTGGCACGACGGAAAGCTCGGGAAATCCAGGTGAAACTCAAGGTAGGTAATGAGCTCTGTTAATGCTGATCACCTGTTTGCAAATTAACACCATTATCGCTTTACAGCCAAAGCATTTGTTAATGATGCAAAGAAGAGACTCAGTCGCATTCATGTCCGAGCAGATATAGCCTAGGCATGATTCAGATACAAATACAATTGCTAGCAATATCACACACCATACTACAAATCAGTTTCAGCACGTCGCTAATTTTCTGAAAACGTGTGACCTCTGGCTGTATAAGGGCTTAGCTCGGCTCGGTAATATCGAGTCTTCTCCTCGTGCGCTCCTGTCTTTCATCATATGGCATAGTTCACCCGTTGGCCGTCGTCCATCTTGGCCCAGCTGTCTGAGAGTGGTACTGGTCACACGGCTAACACTGACAGCCCTTTTAAATGCGTTTCTGTAACTGAGAACTGTGACGGACACACACATGCCCATATTTCAGCCTGCAGCGTTTGCCAGATCGGGGCTGAAGAATGCATCAGCTAGTCATGCTTCAAGGACACAGCAGTTGCTTGGGCTAGTCGCCGACGACTGTGACCTCTCCATGATGCAACTCTGCTGTAGATTCACTGAAGTTAGAGCAAGGAGTCGAGGAGTTTCCATATGAAGTTTTTAAAAGGAAAATTCATTTTAGTGAATCGGTTCATTCCACTGAAAATATTTTATGCTCACATATTTTGGTTGTATTTATTATATTTAAAGATATTGATTTATAATTAGACTTATTATTTTTGAACTGAGGCAATGTCACTAAAAAACTAGCCTTGCAGTAGTTGAATTACTTTCAGTTGTGAGTAGCGTATAGCGATTAACTTCCTCAACGCTGAAAGCAATTTGCAGATGCATTGGCTTTGAGTTTTACTTGGTTCTAGGCAGTTTACATTCACTTCTAGTAGATCCCGAGCATTCGCAGCTCTCAGACTGTAGTTGATTTCAGAGTAAACGTGGTTTGGAGCAGCAGGTAAAGGAGCTGTAGCTCCACATACACAGTGTTTTTTCCAGCGTAGGATCCTGTTTCATAATGTCGGAGCTCCCAGTTCTTCAGCTGACCTCTAGGAGAAGGAGTCAAGCTGTCAACACCACTCAGACCCTGCCAGAGCCATAAACCACCTTCAGCCTTCACACAGCAACACACACACACACACACACACACATATGCATACGTACCTAGCCATCTATTTGGAGAACTTCCCATCTACTTCCGTTGTTCTACAATTAACTTAACTATAATTACAAAAACAACTTCAAAACACTACAAAATATCACTACAAAACTATATAATTTTTTTTGTATTTTATAAGTATACACAGAATCTTTTTTGAATGGATTTATGGAAAAAAGTGTAAGGCGTACGTATTTTAACAGATTTTAATTAGTATTTCTTTATTTGTTCTGTTTAATTGTAATATTTTTTTACATTTTAAATACATTAAAAATAAATAATTAAATTGTTTTTGCCTATTGCTTACACACTTTTTGCAGAATTTGGCCAATTATGTAAAAACTCTACACACAAGCCGATCAGACCTAGGAGACTTGGAGATGAACAGCTCACATCTATGCCAAGATTAAACACTGCAAAAAAAACTTGCAACAAAACCCTACACACAACACACTGATGGGCTTTATATAAAACACTGCAGTCTTTGTGTTTTTATTAGTTATTGTTGTTTGCTCAGAATCAGTCAAAAACAAAGAGTCATCAAACAAGAGTTTTTACAAAAATCAAACGTTACAGAAATAAAGAAAAATTGAATCACAAATCATCCAATTTAGCAACAAAACAAAAGTAAAAAGCAAAACAATTACTGGATAAATTGCTATTGGGGGCAAAAAACATACTTTTTACACTATTTACGTTTTGTGTGTGTGTGTGTTGGGATTTGTGGTTTACGAGGACACACAGGTGTATAACATGACATAGTACTACAATGTCGTAACGTAAACAAAAGGACGTACTAAACAGTGTTTGATGAAATACTGTTCACAGTTTCCTGTAAGGGTTAGGTTTAGGTGTAGGGTCAGTTTAGGACAATACCACATACAGTAGAAACACCATTACACATAAATCACAAATGCAAGTATGTGTGTGTGTGGTGGGGGGGCTGAGGGGGGGCTTATGGATCCCACCTTCTATTTGGGTCTGTATTCTGCACTTTTTTCACACCTGTACACAGTACTGTAACATCAGATATGATACAGAATCATATGACGCATACAGTAGGTACAGCCTGGAGTAGAAACTTGAAGATATAGCTGTTCTCCAGTCAGAATGTCCTTATTATCGATGCTACTGTGTATAGATTGAGGTTAGGGTGGACTCTTTGCATGGACAGGCCATGATTTATCACATGGTCCACCAGAGTAGCCCTGATGTCATCCGACAGACGTCTCCACACTGGTCCTCATCTTTGTCCTCATCCTCCTCTCTCTCTTTGTCCTCCTCGTACTCCGAGTTCTCAGGTCTATTAGTAGTGCTCGGGCTCAGAGCGATTGGTGTTCTGTTTTTCTGTGAAAGTGATTTCATTTATTTTAATAAATATACATCTTTTTTTTTTCACCGCTAGCATCTCATTTAAGGTTGATCAGTATGAGAATTTTTGTCTTCTGTCAGGACCAGGTGGCCAAAGACAAAGCCATGCAGAGTATGTCCACCATGTCTTCGGCCCAGATCATCTCAGCGACAGCCTTTCAGAACAAAATGGCTCTGCAGGGCCTTTCTCGGCCGGCCTACCCGACCTCTGCTGGGGTGAGCTCAACACCTTTCAGCTGAACGTCTGTGCTCTGGAGACAAGCCTAATACTCAGTTCATGCCTTTGTTTTTTAGTTTTGGCATGGAGCCCTCGCAGGACAAACCACGGGTCATGAAGAGTAAGTTCATGTTTTGTGTGAGGTTTAACATCTTAGTGACCAGGTCTGATTGGTCTGCACATCTGACTCAGTTTTAAAGTGTGACTTAAATGCCATGCCGAACTTGACAAACAGAAAACACTTGATTTGATAAAAGACATGCGACCTTAAACCATTTTATAGATATAGAATCACGTAGAAATTATACTTCTGTAAAGTATATTTCAAAAGTATTTAATATATTTTAATTATAATATAAAAAAAATGTCTTATGTTTTATATGAGTAATATAATAACATAATTTTTCAAAGCTAAATAATACAGTATGTATTCAATAACGGGAATTAATTTTATATTATTTTTTATTTTTATATAAAATTATATAACATTTTATTATATTACGTGATTCTATATATTTTTATTATATTTATATGATGTATTATAATGTATTTTTATTTCACGAGTTCGGGTTTGTCAGCTCGATTAAAGCGAAGCAGATTTGGTGTGGTGCTAAAGGAGGAGAAACTCAGGGTTAGAAGGGCTGCCAAGCCCTAGGGTGAATAACCCTAAAGGCTCGGGAGAGGGAAGAGGCGGACAGCCGATTGCTAACCCTGAGAACCTATGTACATACACACATTCAGTATATATAGTAAAATTAATAGATTTTATATAAAAAATGTTTATAGCACATAAGCAACAAACATCATAAAAGCTGGTATTTAATGGTCTTTTTTTAAAACAGCATCAAGCCGTTTTCTCAGCAGAACTTCGTCATGCAGGCCACCGGTCCTCCGCCTATAGCAGGTCTGTATCATTACAAGTTGCTCCTGATTGGAATGACCTACTGTGCGATGTAATGGGTCGTGATGGCTTCCTCAGGTTATGAAAGCAGCACGGGTCTGTCGATGTCCTCCGGAGCACCTCCCTGGCAGGGCCGAAGCATCGCCAGCACAAAACTACGCATGCTGGAGTTCTCCGCTTTCCTGGAGCAACCTCAGGACCCAGAGACTGTGAGTCCCTCATCTCTGATGCTCGTGTTGATCAGACCGACTCTTACATACTTACAGACGCTTTCTCTGGACAGGTCAACAAGCACCTGTTTGTACACATCGGCCAGTCCAACCCCACGTATAGCGATCCATACCTGGAGGCCGTGGATATACGGCAAATTTACGACAAGTTCCCAGAGAAGAAAGGAGGACTGAAGGAGCTGTTCGAGAAAGGACCGGTGAATGCTTTCTTCCTCGTAAAGTTCTGGGTAAGGCCTAAACTGTGAAGGAAGCTCTGTTTGGACCAGCTCGTCAGTGACTTTCTGCCTTCCATTAACTAATTAATGATTATTCACATCCAAAATAGAAGTTTTTGTTTTCATAATATATGTGTGTGTACTGTGTTTGTTTATTATGTATATAAAAATACATACACATGCATGTATTATTATGTTATGCTATATGTGATAGAATTTTAGAATTATTAACACATAAACGTAAATAAATACATACGTACATTATGTAATCAAAAACGTATTAATCATTTTACTAATATTCTTATATATGTGTATGTTTGGTCGTGTGTGTGCGACATTTTTCAACCTTTTGTATTTGCTCTAAAAAAGCTGAAATTTATAATTAGAGATAACATAATTTTTCAATTAATCACTGCGTCAGAGTTTTAAAAATTGATTTATTGAAAAAGGTTACTTGAAGTGATTTGTGGAAATGATTAAAACTTCACAAATGTATTTTATTTTTATTTTTTGTTTATGTATTTTATTTTATTTAGTTTATTTTTATTAAATAGATTTTTAATTTAATTTCCCTTTTAACCTTAATTTAATATTTTATTATGTTTTATATTTTATATATTTGTATCTTATTTTTAATTTATGATTTTCTACATTTTTTGTTTAGTTTTATTTTTAATGCTATTTTTAATTTAAATGTAATTGCTTTATTATTATTTTATATTATTTGTATTTTAGTTACATCAATATTAGTTGCATCTGTAAAAAGAACATTCTGCCTTTTATTTCTTATGGTTTCCAACTCATTTGCATTTGAAAGAGAAACAAATGTGTAACTAGATGCACATTAAAATTCTCCCAATGAATGGATTCAGTGGCTTGTAGCAGTAGTTGTACTATATTCACAAGGTCTCTTGTGTCTTATTTCTTGAATAAGACATTTCAAGTTTTAAATAAGTAGGAAGAGCACATGTAAATCCTGCCGGAGAAGGGTTAGTGTGGGATGTTGGAGGTCGGAGAGACAGGCTCTGCTCTTTCATTAGAGAAATCTGATCTTGGGCACCTGTCACTGTCTCCAAACCACACGCAGCCTGCTATTTATAGAGCCGCCAGCCTCCTGAGAGACACTTAAGTATTGTTCAAGTGCTTAAGCGTTGCCTTTTTGTGTTTGTGAGATTACGCTGGGACTGTCTGGACTCATTTGTGTTGTGGGTGTTTTGGTGTAAACTAAAAAACATATTCACTGAAATGATACTTAATTGAATTCTGTTTTCATTTTGATAGTTATACATTTTATTTTTATGTTTAATGTGTATGAGTGTATATATATATATATATATATACGATATAAAATTTTCTATCTATCTATCTAT
>JAUYWG010000066.1:1862317-1876191 GCA_034779775.1 Enteromius afrohamiltoni | reverse complement strand
AATAAATAAATAAATATAGAAAAAAAAAAATATATATATATATATATATAAATATAATTTTTTATATAATGTTTTTATACATGATATATACATTAAGTGTTATTTAGTGTTTTTTTTTTTTCTTTTCTTTTCTTTTTTATCTTTTCATACAGTTGCAGACATTTCATTCTATTGCATTAATAGCCCTTCGGGTACAAATAAAGTGCAGATTTGATATCAGTGTTTGCTCCAGTGTTGAGAATCCTGCATTTTCCCTGCTATCAGTATCATCTCCTGAAATGCTGGCATCATGACACCCAACAAAACACGAATTGTTCATTAAAGAGCATCTGAGACCTTTATCAGAGCCCGGGGCCCTTCAGGTGTCTGTGAAGAAACATTAGATATATTAAGTCCATTAAGAATCTGGCTATAAAGAAGCGGCATCAGCATGGCCAGGCTCATAAGTGTAGGTCATGACTCGGGCGTCATGAAGACGCTGACAGGCCCGCTAGCTTGTTCTCCAAAGCTATGGCATTCTAGATTAGATTTCACACTGGCTCCGGCCGTCGTCTCGCAGCGCGCCTCGCGGCCCTGTCCTAACGGATCGGCCCGTGCTTTTGAAGTGCGCTCACAATCCGATTTGAGCCGGCCGTGCTAAATTGTTACACAGGCAGCCGGACGCGCTAATGCGATTTGGAGCGTCGCGGGTAGTTGATTGTAATTGGATGAATTCCCGCGCAGAGAGAGAGAGGGGTGAGCGGGCGAGAGAGAAATGAAGATAAACGAGGGAATAAAGCGTAGAGAGGGGGACGGGGACGGTGTTGTGCACTTAATGGGACGTTATGAGGATTGGGCGCGGGGGGAAAAGGTGAAGCAGCTTTACCTCTGTGCTGCTGTGAATTGTGGGATGCGATGATGGCTTTACTGGCCTTTCGGCTCTCGCTGACCCGTCCGTTCATCAAACAGATCCTGAGCTGATATCAGTGCACCAGAGGCGCTTTTAGGAAACACGCGCACTTGTAGATTCCCGACTGAATCCATCCACCCCTTTTGCTGAAGTTATCTGAACAAAATGGGATTGATTTGTGTTTTTGGTTCCTCTGGTTTGCTGGACGTCTGAGAAAAAGCCAGTCGTATATTAGTCATGTTTGGTCCCTAAGTCAAAGGAAAGCAAGACAAAAATTATATTTCATGTTCTGCTTTTAATACATTTTATTATTTATTTTATGACATTTAACTACACCCCCACGTTTTAAGTAAGGAACTGTGTTCAGTAGCAAATATATTATTTTTATTTAAAATATTTATAATAAAATAATGTAATAATACAATAATATTTTGCAAGATGAAAATTTAACAATTTTACCAGAAATATTATATACAATTGACAAAAATATTTTGAATATTTAAAATATTTAAATTTATTTAAATATTTTTATTGTATTTTGTTTTTTGTATATTATGACATTAAATTTCATGAAATGTCACAATACATAAAACCATAGTGTTACTAAAATATACATTATTGTTGATGTTTGTGATGATTGTTTTAAATGCTTTTTCCACTCAAAAAATAAAATGCATGAAAACATGTTGAATATATATATATATATATATATATATATATATAATACTGTATTGGCAACCCACAGGAATACACTAGCTTGTTATTCTCTGAAGCATTTCTGAATTTTTTTCAGTTTATGAATATAGTATTTCTTTATTTAGTTGTACTGTTGTGATGTGATGTGAGTTGCACATGTGTGTATTCACCGAGGTTGTGTGTGTGTGTTGTGTTCTTCAGGCAGATCTGAGCATCAACCTCCAGGATGACAGCAGCTTCTTCTACGGCGTATCCAGTCAGTACGAGAGCTCGGAAAACATGATCATCACCTCCTCCACTAAAGTCTGCTCGTTTGGGAAACAGGTGGTGGAAAAGGTGGAGGTAAGAATAAATGTGACCGTAGGTAAGAATGTCACGACAGATCTACACCAGAAACATCTCACGGCCAGCGCAGGACCATCTAATCCTTTTAAAGGCCGTAAGAAATGACATTAGTGGTCAGATCGGGAGAAGGATCCCCTCCGTATGCAAATATATCAGCATATTAAGTCATGATAACTGTGTTATACGTTATGTGGGATGTGCGTTCAGAAACAGTAATGGCCTGTGTGTCGTTCAGACGGAGTACGCACGCTTTGAAAACGGCAGATATGTCTTCAGGATCCACCGATCCCCGCTGTGTGAATACATGATCAACTTCATCCACAAACTCAAACATCTACCTGAGAAATACATGATGAACAGCGTGCTGGAAAACTTCACCATACTGCAGGTAACACACGGCTGGCATTAAATACGTTACATGTACTTACTGTATTGTTATAATAACAGTATAGTACATGCTAGTAACCCTAAGCCAATCCATAACTTATAGTAAGAACATGTATTTAATTTATATTACTCAGTACTTAAATGCATACAAGGACACCTTAATATAAAGTGTAACCAATCAAACAACTAGTTACAAACTAAATACAACTGCTGTTGATATAAAATGTAGACAGAGTAAGTTTAATAGTTTTCAGTGAATTATTTCAAAAAGTAATATTCTTGATTATTTTATATAGTAGGATTCAACGTCATCTGCGTTATCCAAAAAATGTTAGGTTTATTCTCATACTGCTTTACATTTATTCTCATAATTTTTACTTTTTTTTTCCTCACAATATTCCTACTTTCATTTGAATTATTATTTTTTTTTAATCTTTATTTTTACTTTTGTAATCTTTTTTATTTTGTATATATATATATTAGAGCTGTCAAATGATTAATTGCAATCCATAATATATATATATATATATATAAAACTTTATGTTTATATATGAAATATGTTTATGTAAAATATAATAATATTAAATATATAAATGTATAAACGTATGAATATTTTCTAAAAATATACTGTATGTGTGTGTATTTATACTTAATGTACACTGTACAAAAAAAACTTTTTTTTGGATGTGATTATCCATGAATAATAATTAAGCACTAATAAATACATATAGGCTATATATAAACTAAATATATACATACATATATATATATATATATATATTAAATACTATTGTTCACTTCATAAAAAAATATCCTAATTATTCAAAATAACTTCTAAATATTTTATATCATCAATTTCTATTTTTTTTAACCGACAGCAATTACGATACGCTGAGTTTAGAATGAAAGTAAAAGTCCAAACTGCGTCTCAGACGAAGCAGTGTTTTGAATCACATGTTTGTCCTCATCGTGAAGTGATTTCTGCAGCTCAGCAGTGAGTGTGAGTTAATTCAGTTTAACTTCAGCCGTCATCACAGACTCAAGACTGCTGAAGAAATGAAAAATCAGGCTGTAACCACGGCGACAATGTGTTCGCGACAACAGCTCCAGTGTGTGGGACGCAGCCGAAACAATGAGCCTCTCACACACACACACACACAGTGACCCGACTGAGCCCGTGTGACTGACAGTGAATACAAACCACTTCCACATTCATGTCCTTCTCACTGAAATTAAATATAGTACATATGCTATGATCAATAATATATGAATAGTACAGCATATAGATAGATAACTGTAAATAAAATACAATATTATGATTATATTTTAAGTCAGATGAATGAACAGACTTAAGTTTCCAGCAGAAGAGCGACTGTTGATTGGCTGATTGAGTGTTGTGTCTGTGCTTGTACAAGGTGGTGACCAACAGAGACACTCTGGAGACCTTGCTTTGCATCGCGTACGTGTTCGAAGTGTCCACGAGCGAGCACGGAGCCCAGCATCACATTTACAGACTGGTCAAAGACTGAGACGAGCGTCTGCAGCTCACTGATCCACAGACGCCGCAGCGCCCCCTCCTGGACACAGCCCGGGCTCCTGAAGGGTCTCCAGGGCCCGCCGGGCTCAGGACACAGCACTACTGCTCAGAGGCACAAGCAGAGAATCTGCCCGAATGTCACCTGTTTTTTTACAAACTAAAAGTAGTTTTTCTTCATATGTGACCCTGGATCACAAATTCAGCCATAAGGGTCCATTTTTCAAAATGAAAGGTGAATAAATAACCTTTTCATCGACGCATGGTTTCTCTGTATCTGAGGGTGCAACAAAACCTAAATACTGAGAAACGGCCTTTGAAGGGATAGTTTAGATCCCTTAGTTCTTTCAGGCCAATCCAGTGGGAGTTATTACAAAAGAATTGTCCAGATCCCTCCAAACCTTTGAATGGGTTTAAATGGGTGATATCCACTTCAGAAGATGTGAAATAAATAACATGCACATATTCTTAATAAACGGCTCCAGGCGGTGAAAGTCCTCCTGTTATTAAGCTTGAAACGTGGATATTTATCATACAGAAATGCATGGATTCACTACATTTATTACAAATATGCACATGTTATTTCAAAGGCTTTGAGGGGTCTGGACTAGTTTTTATTGTAACTCTGATTGGATTAATGTGAAAGAAGAAAGTCACATACACCTAGGACGCTTCGAAGGTGAGTAAAAGACAGGATCGTTTTCTTAATCAGATATTTACTTAATGATTCAGTGTTCATTTGGACCTATACGGTGCATCGTTTATTGCTATAAATATACTCGTGCTGTACTTATGACTGCCTTTGTGCTCCAGGGTCACATCTATCAGGACAAACACGAACGCCAAATGACAGAATGTTTAAGTGATGTGTTTTTTCGTAGATTTGCTACATTGTATTTATCAGATGTATTCTTGAATGTGGAAAACTTCAACTTAAAAGAGTCTAACGTGAAAGAAACTGAAAGAATCTCCGTAACAAGGGCTTGTAACTAAATCGGGCAGAAACAGATTGATATTTGGAATAAAGAGCGTGTGTTTTCTCTTTAAACTGTCTTAAAATAATTTTTTTTTGCTGCTCGTATGCATTTGCTTCAGGAAAAAAGTCCTAGGATTTCAAAAGTTCACCATATTCCAAATAGCCATGTTTTTTAATGATGCAACATAGATATATCTATATATATATATATACACATCCATAAGCTTTTTCTGCAGTTATGTCTCCACCAATGCCAAAAAATCAAACCCACAGCCCTGTTTTTGTTGCAAGGACTACATCTTTTTCCAATTTAGATGATCAAATAAATGATTTCAGTGAAGAACTTTGAAAGACACAGATATAATATTTCCATTTCTATTATACATAAATAAAGCTTTTTTTTAACGCCCCAAAATCTAGAACAGTACGCATAAAACAATACAGTGTCATAAAAAGATAATCAACAACACAAATAAAAAAGAAGACGAAAAACATTGGGTGTTTAATACACTGCAAAACCGATACTTACATATCATTAAAGATTTTTAAAGCTTTTTTTGTTCTAAGAGAACTAGAACAATGAAAGGTATCGCGCAAATGGTTTGGCAAGAAGCAAAATCAGATCAGAACATGTTTCCTTTTATATTGTTCATATTCAATAAAGCCTAAAATAAGTCCTTCCAAAAGGGAATACATTCATTATATCTTTTACTGAAAATTTCTTTGTTAGTGGTCAGTTCCAAAAAGAGCAAATAGAGGAAATGTGACTTTTCCATCGTTGAATGTAATGCTTTTTACAGGATAGGACTGTTTTGTAGCAAATCTCCTTTACTTTCTTAACAAATAGGAAGCATCCACACTTCTCCCTGCGGATGTTAAAATACATAAATAAAGTGGTATTTGTCCTGCTGTCTGTGTTTGACGTCACAGCTCAGGTTTAGTAGCCCGTCAACCAATCAGCGTGAGTTTGACGGGGCTCCTGCGCCATCTAGTGGTGAAAATATCGCTACTGCACGTCACACAATGTCATCTAATCACAAACATTACATACAATCATATTATTCATTAACATATAGTACTGTACTGACACTGTACAAATATTAGCATTCTGACACCTAACGATACTGATATTGCTTAATTTATAAATACATACACGCAGCCAATGTTTCTGTCAAACAGTTGCCCTTAAAACTGACCCGCTCCCTTGGGTTGCATAGGCCTCCTCAGTGACCTGGCAAACTCCGATCCCAGAGCAACTGCTTCACCTTGGCTCTGAGCGTTCCTTCTTCAGCCAGTGTTTGCAGGATTCATAGAGCTGCTGGATTTTGTAAAATGGAGTGTGAAAGCTACTCGGCTACCTGATCTAAGTCTCTTTTGGCAAACTTGCTGCTGTAACACACACAAACTGACGGGAACATTGTATCAGCTCCTGTGATTCAGTTAGAATAATCCTCTCTGATTTCTCCAGAACGAATCACACACTTCTCATCTGAGGAACAAAGAGCCATCAGTGCTCCACAGGGCAGGTCTCCGAGCTGGAAAAGTAGTCCGATTTTTCAGAAAATATGCAGTGGGTAATCTAAACTAATTGTTTGAGGGACTTTTAAAGGGATTTTATAGGCTAGGTCATTTTTGATGTCTTTAGGTTTGATCTTCAGGACAAAAATATATATATATATATATATATATTTTTAGCTGTTGAAATGTTGTCTAATAAAATATTAGTTTCAGAATCTTAGGACAACTTTCAAAAGTAACAAGCCTATGCAAAATGGAACGTTCACATAACCAAGAAATATACATTAATAAATAAAAAAACAACTACTGCACTTTGAATGTTAAGAGAAAAAAAAAGTGTTAAAATTAAACAAATCCCAGACGTCAAATATGACGTTCACCAATATCGCAACCAAAATATAACCAAACATCAACGTCACATGACGTCTTGTGCCTGCTGGGGCAGAATAAATTTTATGCATTTAAACAAATATGTATTTTTTAAAAATGTATGCTTAATATCTATTGTTTTTTTGTGAAGAGTTGTTAAACAAACTTATTGTTTTTTTACGCATAAAAATAGCTTATCATGTCTTCATACAATTACAGTTGACATAGGTCATGGAAGGTCAGAGAGCCCTCAGATTTAATAAAAAATATCTTAATTTTGTGTTCCCACCATGAATGTACAGTAGGTCTAGGGTTTGGAGCTACCCAATCTCATAAATGTGCGTATAAAGAGTATGGGCTACCAAATAAAAACGAAAACTCCTGGTATAGATATGCAAAAAATGTGGGATAGACGCGAAAACTGCGTAATATCATATTTCGTATTATGTGCACGCGAACATTGCGTATTATGTGCACGCTAAACACATGTGTGTCATATACAAGGTGAAATCAAAGTTTGTTTATCAGTAGCTTTCGTTTTTTGCCGTATTTTTTCGAACCACACGAGGGTGAGTAAATAAAGACAGAATTTTCATTTTTGGGTGAACTATGCCTTTAATAGATCGATATGTTTATACAAAAAAAAGCTATAGGCTATAATTTATCATTTTGTTTGTGCAGCTTTTAGTTATGTTTAGTTCAGTTTTTATACTGTGAAAAGAACAAAAATCAAAGGCAAAAAATGTCTAATTCAAGCAATTTGGTTTATTTATTTGTAAATGAATAAGTCAGTGCACGTGTAGGGCTGAATAAACGTGCTGTGGCTCGCCTCACGCGCGTTCTTCATCACCACACACCTGTTACCTGCGCAGGTTCCGCTCACCTGCGCCAGAAACACCACGAGCGCTTCGAAACAACATGACTTGACTTTCCAGCCTCGCGCATAGGACGAACGACTCGCGCCATGACCGTCCCATGGAGTTTGCTGTGGATTCTGGGTTTGATCTGCTCTTCCGACTCCAGCTGCTCTCCGACATCTTACTATAAGAGCTGCTGGATCCGCAGATATCCAGGACTGTATGTGGACATCGAGGAATCTCAGCGCAGAGGAGCACACATCCTGAAGCTTTATCAGGAGGAGTCCGCGCTAAAGTGCAGCAGAGCCTGCTGCCTAACGCGAAACTGTGAGTCTGCGTGTGCTATAAAATAAAAAAGACTTGAGTAGATTAAAGTAGCTGAATGTCATTGCAGTACATAACAAAGCATCAAATCAAGTGCCATTTATTTGAAAGAAAGACCGTACAAGCGCACTTTACCAGCAAAACATTTCACAAAAAAACTTTATTATATACATATAACAATGTATGAACCTGACTCAAAATCGCCAAAACCTGATTCAAACTCACTGTGAGATCATAAATGAAGAAAAGCGATGGTTGTGTATTAGAAAAGATTAATTTGCAATCACCTTTATTTCTTATTTAGTGACAAATGCGTTTTGTCTTGAGTTTGAACATGACGTCTTGTTTTACTGTTTAAAACCTCGCAAACGTATTGTTAAGTATTTAGCTTGAGAACATCTAAAATAATACAGATACTTTAATATTTACATTTATTAATTTAGAGGATGCTTTTAGCAACTTCCAAACGAGGAACATCACAAGCGAATTTGTCAACAATATTCATAGTTTAAAGCATGATTTGGGTAAAATGCTTTATATAGTAATGCTATATTAAGAAATTATATAGTAATGGCAATTAAGAAAAAAATTGTTTGTATATTAAATGTATTTGTCGCGATTAATCGTTTGACACCACTAGTTTTTTAAATGATATTTTATCATTTTGACTCAAAAATGTGAACAACTGTTTATTAACTAAAGCGATTGCACCATAACGTGCACCATTTATGTATAATTCACAATCTTCAACCAGGAAGATTTTGTTAATGGACTTTAATTTACGAATTGCATGCACAGTCTCCTGCAACCTGGCTGTGTTTCATTTCAACACCACTCAGGACAGCGTGAACTGCTTTCATCTTCAGTGTCCGAGCCTTGAGAGCTGCATTCCTCACCACAGAGGAAATGTCATTCTCTACAACGTCACTAAAGGTGAGAAACTGCACACCGAAATATAAAACCATGATGATCTTTCCATTTTCCTTCAACAATGATTGCATGAAAAGCTTTCAATATAAAAAGACCAAAATTCCTTTTATATGCAAGGCATTTATACAGCCAAAACAGAACGACTTGTTAGTGTATTTTAGTATTTATACATTCTGCAAATTTATTTGATTAGGATATATTTTGTGCTATTTGTTGCTCAGGTGTGGATCCTGACCTGTTGGTTTTCGGGAAGTACTTCACCACCAACGTGCGTGTGCTGCCTCACATGTCCTCCTCGCGGCTCAATATTTCAGAGCCGCTGACCTCTGACAAGCGCCAGTTTAACTATCCACCCAACCCGCCCGTCCGTACCGTCACAACCCCCCAACAAACTACTCAAGCTGTTCCTACTGCGCATCAAGTACAACATACCCTTCCTCGATGTGCTACAATACAGGCTACAACTGCTCAAAGCGCATCAGAACAAGTTATATCAACTACATCAGAACCTAAAATGGACTCTAAACTCAATCCCCAACAGATGACGTCTACGTCACAACAGGCATCGACAAACCTGCGTCATACGATGGGTGAACCTGATACAACAACTGATAGTTTACACCAAAGAATCTCAAACCCCCAACCTGCTTATATAACCACAGCCCACCCAAGATCTACAACTGACTACTTTGACTCTTTGACCTCCATCCCAATTAACAAAGCTCTAAGTTTTTCAACTACCCAACAGACTTTGGGACAAACAACTACAGCTATACAGACTACACTCTCTTTGATGAAGGCTTCTGAAAAGTCTATGCAATCTTCAAGTTTCTCAACTACTTTGGGACTAAAAACTACAGCTCTACAGAATACAAACTCTTTGGCAATGGCTTCCCAAGATACTATTCAATCATCAAGTTCCTCAACTACCCAACACCCTTTGGGACTAAAAACGACAGCTCTACAGAATACAAACTCTTTGGCGACTGCTTCTGAAGATGCTATGCAATCTTCGATTTCCTCAACTACCCAACAACATTTGGGATTCCAAACTTCAACTCTGCAGACTTCAAACTCTTTGGCTTCTATGCAATCTTTTACCAAGGTCTTGACAAGCACCCAAACTACAGCGCAAGCTTCTTTGGGTTATACATCCAAGTTGGAAGAGTATCCAAAAACAACAGAGCAAACAACTGTTATTAATACCCAGACTCATGCACCTTTACAATCTGAAACGTCAACTACCATGAAACCCTTAATTTCTGCAAATAGTCCTTTCCAAACATCTACCCAAATTACAGCTGCATACAAGACAACACAAGCTCAAAGCACATCAGAGACTAAAATGGGGTTTACACCCAATCTCCAACAGTCGACAACTACATCAAAGTGGATAACCACAGACCCTTTACAAACCTTACCACAAACTTCCCCTGCATATGAACCTTCTACCCAAACTACTACTCTATCCCAACCAAAAGAGACCATTAGCAGCACCACAACAACTTTACAGATCTCAACGACCACTAACCCTACAATCACCACCGATGGTTCTACAACCCCCAGACACCTGACCCTAAATTTCACCCACACTCGAATGGGCAACTCCGCAACCACCGGTAGTTTGAGTTCTTCTCTAACTGCCCCAACTAGCAGCATGGTGGACAGTCAACCGTACCCCAACGACACCAAGGGTTACATCAGCTGGAACATCACTACTGGTGACGCACCTCGACCCGGTGGGGATGGAAGCTTGGTGTCAGTGTGGCATTTGGCGGCCAACACTGTATTGGTGGCTTTAGCGACATGCGCTGCCATCACGTTCTGCTGCTGTTGTTCTGTGTTCGCGGCTCTGAGATGGAGAGGCCGGAGGCGCCGGAAGGGCAGGTACAGGACAAATCTGAGGTGCAAGAGAGGATCAATGAGACTCATCAAATACGTCATCGTAAGAGAAAGTTTGTAAGGGTTCTTCACATCTGGCACTGGGTAGGGTTGCAGCAGCTGTTCATAAGTTATTGCTTGCATTGGGACATAAAGTCCACAGGCTTAGCTACTAGCTAGTACTTCCTTCGGTTGCGTGATTTGTTATTAAAGGGTTCACCCAAAAAGGAAAATTCATTACTCATTCTCATGTTGTTCCAAACCCATAAGGCCTTCGTTTATCTTTGTAACACAAATTACGATATCTGATATCATCAAACATATCTTAATTTGTGTTCTGAGGTCTTCTGGGTTTAAAACAACATGAGGGTGAGTAATTAACGACAACATTTTCATTTTTGGGTGGACTAACCCTTTAAGGCAGAATGTATCAAGTAAGGTTGTAAGCTGCTTGTACAGTAATTGAAGTCAATCAGGTTATAACAGAGCTTATTGAAGATTTTAACCAGAAAAATTGTTTATACATAAAGTTTTCCTGAAGCTAATTTGGAAGTTACGGACAGTTGGTGTAATTGGCTCCTGGAGATGGTGAGTTTTATAGAGGTTTGAGAGCTCCAAGCTCAGATTTGAAGAACCCATGCATAATCAGATGATCAGTTGATCAGGTTTTGTAGATGCTGCTAACATATAATATGGTTTAAATCAAACTGAGGGTGGATGTGCTAAAGTCTTGGTTTCAGAACCACCTGATGTGGTTGTTCACTTTTTATGACTCGTTGTATATAGTCAAACCTAAACGTATTACCCTAAGCTTCCCATTCAGTGCCATCCATGGACTATAAAAAGGAACTTTAGTATTTTGTGAGAATTTGTCAATTCATCAGAGGCATTTCTGTAACATATTGATTTTGTTTCAAAATCTAACAAACTGCCTTAATAATCTAAGACAGCATGGAAGATTCATAAGTGATTGAATTGGAATGTCACCATTGATTCTAATAGAGTTAGGTGATGCATACTGAGCTAATGTGCTAAAACTATGGATTTTACTATATTTCAATCAATATTTTTGCTATTAAATGAATGAAAAGTAATGTAAAAAATAAGCAATATTTTTTTTTTTTTTTTTACTTAGTTAGTTGCAATGCATTCTGGAAATCTGCATTTGCAAAAAATACAAGCTGCTTTAGAATTTGGCCAAAACAAGGCATCATGGAAGTGTGCACTATGATGCATTTAATGCTGCCTAAGGAGGCTACGTTAGGTTTTGGATCAGATTTAGTGAAGATCTTGTTTTATAAAGTGAATGCATGATGAAAGCATGTATTTTATGGAGGTATTATTTCTTGGACAGTTTTGTGCACGTAAAGCATTTAGAATTGAATTAAACAGATTTATATTTATATGCAGTTTATCTTTTAATGACACCTTTTAAAGTCTTATCTTCGGATACAGTCGAGTGAAAACTGACTCGTCCAGTCGAGAACACCTGACCATTTTTTTCCCCAAAAAGGCAGTTGGTTGCTAAGTGCTTTAAGATGCGCAAGACCGCCGCCACTTTTCATGTCCAAATGGAAGTGGCCGGAAGAGTTTGGTTTCTGCTTTCCCTGAAGAGACAGCTCAGAGCAGGAACTAATGGAGTGCTGGGGTATTTTTACTAGATGTTGGCTCAAAGCTTTCTTTCAGTGTAATGGCTGCAATCGGTCTTGTGAAATGCAAACCAAAGCAACAGGTTTCCCCCTACAGAGGTATTGTCCCATAATTTAATCTATTAACCATGGAAGTCTGATTCTGCAACAGAATGAAAAAGTCTCATAAAAAAAAAAAGAATTGGGTTTCACTTTATTTCGAGGGTCCCTTTAACGTATTGTGTTGATTATAAGTAACATTGCATCTACATATCTACTAATTCTCAATAGAGTGCTAGCAGAGTATTAGTAGACTGGTAGGGTTAGGGTTAGAATAAGTTGGTATGTACTTGCAAAGTTACTTCTAGTCAGTAGAGTGACTATTGGTAGACCATCACAATAAAGAGTTAGAGTTTGGATAGATCTATTTTTATCGTACTTTTAGAAGATTCAGCTTTTTGTTTTTCATGCCAGAAAAAAAACGAGCAGAAACTGGTAAACATTGCTCATCAATTGTCATTTAATTTATTTTTCATGAATACATTTTTCAAATAATTTGAAAACAAAACATCAAAATTATACAATACATAGCTTGCTGATGGAAAAAAGTCGCCTTACTGCTTTCAGTTGCCCATGACGCATTTTTAATATGACATTTATACATGTATATTCCCTATAGCGGAGCTCAGATATTAAAGAGCTTCTTCACAGCCTCTTTATACTTGTGTAGGTTTTCCTCGGTATTCCCCTGGTTCTTCATCCTGACTACAGTGTCTCTGTACTCCTGCACCTCCGGCTGTCCCAACAGCTCCTCCCTGGTTCCCTCCTCCATCTCTTCCTTCGTTCCGAGTGCTCGCACGCGCACGAGAGTGTCCAGAATGCTCTTTTGGGATGGACTGTCTTCCCACACGTACTCTTCCATATCCGCACGTGTCTTTTCCTGCTCCCACGCCTCGGTTTTCTGTAAAACAGGGACGTGACAAAAACTGATGAAAATGACTGATTGGTTAAGTTGAAGATAACCGCAGTGTTTGGTGTGCACTCTCAAATCTGTTGTGCTGAAAATAATGAATTTGCTGCAATCGTCAAATTGTACAATATGACCCAGATTAAATTAAGGAAAAGTAAACACACACTGTGTAATATCAGCAGTCTTTTACATCTCTGACTACATAGTATTACATTAAAAAAAAAAAAAAGCCAAAACACTGATGAAATAAGTATTTGAAAAAAATGTTGAGAAATGTATTTTTTCCCCTTATTTATAAATATTATAGAATATATAAATATATAGAAATATTTTTTTTATATAGTTTTATATTAGGCTTGTCAAATGATTAATCGCATTTAAAATAAAAGCTTTTAAAATTCCTCTTTTAAAATTCTTTTTACATTATGTATTGTGTATATTTATGAAGTGTAAATAAAAACATTTTGAAAATACATTTAACAAAAATATAAACGCAACACCTTTTTTTCTGCTCCGATTTTTCATGAGATGGACTTAAAGATCTAAAATTCATTCCAGATACACAATATT
>JAUYWG010000066.1:1836537-1853675 GCA_034779775.1 Enteromius afrohamiltoni | reverse complement strand
CATTTCTGGAGTGTTAAAGATCAAAAGAAAAAACTACAAGAACCGTGATACAAACTGTACCGTGGGTTTTGTGAACCTGTGCCACCCCGAGGAATGACCATATGGGTTTTTACCCCTCTCTTCCCATTTATCTTTCACATTATAAAAGTATTGATATGTCTATTGCACCCCCTCACATTTGTTCGCTTGTAGGATGTTATTTTGTTAATCTAAAAATAATTCCTTGTTTTATTGTTGTGATCTTTTTATGATTATTTTAATAAACTTGCACTGCCTTCATTTTTTTAGACCATCATAAACCCCAAAAACATATACATCGATACATATTGCATTTGTTTTCATTAGATGTAGTTTAAAAGACTTTATCACCTTTATCAGTTCCAGGTTGCCCTTCTTGGCAGGCGGCACGCCTCTCTTCATGGGATACCCCATCCGCACCGGCAGGGGAACCGTGGATGGTTTGAATGACGCTGCAGTGGGATAAACCACGGTCCAGTCCTGATCCACAGTCATCCGCCCGGTCCTGGGCTCCCCAGCCTGTGTGATGCATTTTATTAGAAAAAAAGATCATTTACCTGATTCATAAAGATAAGAACACAGACCAAATCCAATATGATTGTGATGAGGTAAAGTGTAATAATAACCTGTCTCTTTGACTTCCGATTACCCCGAAAACCTCGGCCTGCATTTGATTAAGTGCGGAAAGAAAGAAGTAACTAAATTTGTAATTCGTACTGTGGCCATAAGAAACAGTCAGCATGCCAGACGAGCAACTAACCCTTAATTTGATATCCACATGATAATATCAACTACATTGCATACTAGGTATTAAACGATTATTATATTCATATACAGCTTAGGGATACCTTGGTTGTTTTATGACACATGCCAAAAACCAATGCAACATTACGCCAACTTTGTTGGTTAAATGTAATATTTTCTATATAACAATAGTAATAATTTGGTATCTCTCCGTGAGAGTGCACATATACTGAATAACAGCCAATATGATTTGTACCTGTTACTGCGGTCGCTGCGCTTGTCGAGAGCACAGAGGAGAACGAAAACCTCCTGCTTAAAAAAGCTAAGCTGTATATTCCATTAATATGACCGTTTATTTTGCATAAGGAGGACAGCGCAGGGTGAGCGACGGACGCAGCCATGATGGAAAAACCTGCAGCGTGCCTACGGCGGCCCGGAAGGACGCAAATAAAGCGAAGCTGAAAACGCGAGAGACAACTTCATTTGAGATCAAAACCCATCCTTTTATTCTAGTCAACATTTAAGTGTAACTTGAGTGAAACATATAAACTGGAATGGCTATTAACTAGATGGAAAACGATTGAATTGAGCAGAAAGTCTTGAGGAATATGAGCAATTAACTGATACGTTGCAAATAGTTACATAATCATATATCTAAAATAATTAATAAAATAAAATAAGTAACCTTTTGCCTATACGTATTTGTTTGCTAAGATTATTTTTCTCTATTATTGTTTTTTATTATTGTTATATTGTTGTTAGCGAAATAATAATTTCTTTCCGCAGAGAATATAGCAAAACCCTCTTCCGTAGTAAACGTGTGAATTTGTAGTTTATGAAATATTTCTGAAGCTTTCTCCGTGCGCCCGCCTTGACGCGATGATGCCCTCAGCATCTCTGCTGCATCGCTCCACATGTGTTTCACTCACAGCATCACACATGACTCTAGCACATCTCCTCATCACTGCAATTAACGCGTGTACTTGATGATGATGATGATGATGAAGATGAACTGACGCGCAGTTCTTCGCGACACACACGAGCCCGGCTGGAGAGGTATTGTTGATTTAAAAGTTGATTTCTTTTGTTTTGTGAAGTGACGTGTCCATCGAAGAGAGATTAAAAACGATTTCTTGCAGTCTTGACGTGTGTAGAAATTAGAAAGGCTAAATATTTCATTGTGGCTATAAATATAGCATTTATTCGCAATATAATAGTCTATTTCTATTTCTTTAAATTGAACGTAAATCATCATCATTAATATTATTATTTTAAATTTATGAGCTGATGATAACTGAGTTTTCAATAAGTTTACATGAAATAATAAACAACAGCCATACGTATTAACATTATATCACTTTTAGTACTTGATTTCTGCAGTCTTTTTATTTTGTACATTAAGACATTTTTAACATCAAAAGTTGTATAATGAAAAATAAACAATTGCATTTTTTAAAATTATTAAGGTAAAGTTATTTATGGAATAATATTATATCAATGCATAAATCACTGTATAAATTATATATATATATATATATATATATATAAATAAATAAATACATTTTTACATACAATATATAAATTACAAACATATACGTACATGTATGTGTATGTATATACATATATATATATATATATATATAATTATGATATATATAATTTACGTAATCATTTTATATACACAATATGTAAAAATATATGTTTTTTTAAGCAAGTGTATGTGTGTAATATATATATGTATTGTCACAGGTCATATAAAATCTGGCTACATTTCTAAGATTCAAATAATTTTGTATAAATGTATTTAGTTCCAGTTGTCTGTAGAGTGACTGGTTTCATTCATTTGCTGCTTTTGTGCTTCATGCACACATGAATGAGCGTTAGCGTGTTTATCTCTCTGTCCACTAAATCCTCTCGACACGCTCTGACCGTGAGTGGTTTCTATCTCTTGACATTGTGACTGCAGCTTAAAGCGGTGGTCTGAAACTATATCCGCGAGCGGCAGGCGCTGTAGTCTCGCTTCTGTCAGCGGCTCTGCTTCTGTGACTGACAGACGCGGCAGAGAGGATGGCAGGGTCCTGTTTCGATTTGTCTCCGCTCACAAAGCTTTTTCCAGTGGCTTTGTGTGTCCATCCACTGGTCATCTATTGATAGACTGGCGATCTTGTGATTTCTCTTGAGGCGAAAGTCTGACCTCATTAATTAGGGTATTTTACTCCTCTTCCTCACTGCTTCTGAGGAAGACTACAGTCGAATCACAATCAAGCCGGAGTGATGACACTCATTTGGCACATGCCTGGTAGATTTTTCCGTTACAAAAGTCTTTAATCAACTCATACAAGAGCGCAATACAATATTAGAAACTAATACAGAAAACAAGAACCTAAGAACCATGGATGTTCACTACTTTTAAGCATGATCTCATGGTGCATGTCAAAGGAGGGTTATGGATGTGTCTGGTGATCCTCCGTGCATTCTCATGCAATTTTAACCTGTCTGAGGTTGTCTGAGCTGTGACCTGCTCCTTATTTAAACCCGCAGACTTGGAGCACGTCATTACACCTCATGAGTTAATGTGTGCTGTGACTTCCCAACAACTGGTGATCAATCAAATGCAACCAAACACTCAAGACCGTAAATGATCTTAAAAGATGCAAACCAGTGCAGGCAATTAAAGGAACAGTGCACCAAAAAAAATGTCACAATGAACAAATTTTTTCTTCCTTTACAGGTTTAGAGCCATGTCCGATTAATCACTGTGGAGGAGTACCCAACAGCCCCACTGAAACGCATCTCCACCATGGACGACAGGCTGGGCCGCCCCACCCCTCTGTTATCCCGTGGACGTACATTCGGGTGGTCCACCTCCAGTCTAAAGCAATGCGGTCACAACGGCCATGACTTCCTTCACAGCCTGGAGGAGGCAGCAGCGCCCGGCGCTTCCCTCGCCGCCGAACACTCTCCTGTTTCACTGGAACTGGAGCCCATGGTGAATAATGGATCAAGAGCGCCCGTCGCTCCAGGTGGCCACACAAAGGAGCCACCGGCGCACAGCGAGCGCTGCCAGCCCCTCTCCATCTCCACCGTCCCGCTTCCCTCCGCCGCCCGCTTCCCGCACAGCCCTTACCACGCCAAGACTAGCATGCAGGGCGATGTGTACAACTTCCTAGAGAGACCCGCCGGCCTGAGGTGCTTCCTGTATCACTTCCTCGTGTGAGTAAACCTTTCCTGTTCACTTCTGCGTGCAGAATTTGCGGTTACAAAGCTTGTGATCAGTTTTATCACGCGTACTTCACATTATAATTTAAAGTATTAGCATTTTGTATTTTCAAGATTAATAGCTCCAAGCTATGTTCTTAAGTAAGAAAATTTAAGTCAGAAAAAAGTCAGTGAATTGACTTGTGGCTGAACTTCAAAGGGTGCTCGACTCTCTTTTTATTCATGGTATACTGGTATGGTATAATAATCATAACAACAATGACAGTAGTAGCCATAAACAATTGCACTGCAAAATAAATGAAAATGAGTATTTCGTAGGTATATTATTTTTGCTTCAAACTATATTAGAAAAGAGACAAGAGATTTGAAAGAGATGTTTTTAAATTGGGCTAAATTTCTAGCTGTTAGCAATTCTGCATCAGCACGTTTAAGCTTTTATTTCGAAGAAAAACGCCAGCTTTAGTGAAAACATGCTTATAGTAGGCAATTTACAATTTTTACCTGTAAAGTGTCCATGGGCATTGATGCATATTATTTAGCATGCTTTTAAACTACTGTATTAAAAACATATTGTTATTTGATTGAACTAAACTGTTTTTTAAATAATGTTTCTGTTTGATGTTGTTGGTTTTTGTCTACGAGAGCTGTACGTATGGTTGTCCTCAGAGGTTGTGTGTTGTAGGATTGTGGGTATTTTTAGCGTGTCCTCGTTTAAACTTCTTTTTATTTCTAAAAACAGCGTCTGGACGTTTGTTTTGGTGTGTGACTGAGGCATTTAGAGTTGATTTGAGCAAACCCTTGAGGGGAGTTTTGCACGTAGTACTTGTTTTGTTTTTAAAAGTGCACGTTGCTCCAGCTGTGTGTTAATTACAGCTGATTCCGTGTGGCCCTCCGTAACTAAAGGAGAGTCTCTCTGTGACCCGGATGTCTCCCCGCACCTGAAACGGGTCAACCTGATCCTGAAAGTAGCACCTCTGAGCCTGTCTGTCTCTGTGATACACCGCAAACTCAGACTTCGTTTGTCTCAAAATGATTTATTGACAGGCTGTAGGAGAAAATGCATGATTTCTGTGTTCCTCACAACAGGTGGATGTTAAATGCAAAAGAATTAGGAATAAATTCCCATCAGGAAACATTTAGTCTCCAGGAATGCCATGTGTCAGCTTCTTAGAGACCTTGCTTAAATCCTTAAAAATGACCCTCACTTAATAGGCTTATATTTAGTACTTTATAGGCTTTATAGACAGATACATTGAGATCAACTGTTGAAGAATCAGCATCACATCCTCTAGTACCACGGTTTTAAGTTTTGGGAGTTCATTTTTAGTCCATCTCTGCAGACTTTTCAGGATAGATGGAATAAAAATCATTGTTTCGGTAGTGACAAAAGGGAACACACAGTCCTCATATTTGGGGGAAATGTACTAAATTTTAGTACAGTTATGCAATTTCATTTTGTATTTCAATATGTTTTAGTAATGTTTTAGTATGCGAGTTAAAATGTTGCAATGTGACGTTTTTAGTAAAGCACTGGTGTCACTACCGAAAATGTGCAGTCACTACCGGAACATGGGATGTTTGGTCAAAAATGGAGTACTGAATTATCAGCTAAGATGTTATGATAGTTTTCAGTTCATTGGATGTAAATAAAATGATGATGTATGATGATGATGTAAAATGATGTAAATGAAAATAATGAATCCTTAACTTTAAAATCAGTGTGATCAGCTTTTTGCCTTTAACAAAGAAAATTGGATTTAAAAAACAACAAATCTCATAAATTACACTTGAAATATTGCTAAATATTTAATTGTTATTGATTTACCTCTGAAACGATTGTAATAAAATAGCAAATGTAGATATTAGACAATGAAGATATTAGCAAAATCGTAAAAACCCTTGTAATGGAAATATTAGTATACTTAATATTTTTAAGGTTACAAAAATGTATTTTAGCTACATTTAAATAAACAAAGTAGTTGCAAGTTAGTCAATTACATTTTTATGTAAGCGTAATGAAAATAAATTGATTGCCGTTTAGAAAAGAGGACAAATCTTCCCAAACTTTCAGAAAATACAACATGAGAATTAACTGCACAATTACTAAAATTATGCGATTTTTATACATACAAATTTTTGAAAAGACACATTGTTTCCAGATGACTTCAGACCACTTGTGTAGAATAGCTCATTTATATATATATATATATATACATTTATTATATTATTAATATATTATATATATATACTTTTTTTTAAGCAATTTGTATATAATATAAGTATTACTGTTTAGGTTGAACTTAATTTAATTTAAGCGTTAGTTTTAATTTAAATGTAATTTATTATTCATCACTATTATAATTATTATTTTAAGTTATTTTAAAATGATTATTATTATTTTAGCATCATCTTTTAATATTTTGAAAAGAGCAGCATGGATGTCTGGCTAAATATCTCCTTATTTGTGTGTTAGATTTAAGAAAGTAAGCCACTGGGTCGACATTGTATGACAGTAAATAATGACAGAGTTTTTAGGTGAACTATGTCTTAAAGAACATGCTGATTACTCTCTGACCCACTTTTTTCAGTGAATGAATTCCAAATGGAGGAGAATAATAAATGTTCAGATGTTGGCACGTATTATCAGACAAGCATGTCATGACAGCGATGGAAACTCACGCTTCAGTGCGGTTTGCTTTGGTGGTCTGATAACCTCCCTCTGTCTCTCTCTCTGTGTGTAACTGAGTATCTAGAGTTGCAGTCGCAGCAGTGAACCTGATCTCACCCTCTTACAAAATTAAACCCCACTGACTGATATTCTGTGCCGCTCCTTTAAGTAACTCTTACTTGCCGATGGTTATCGATGCCAGGTTGTTCGCTGGCTGCCCTGCCAGCGCTGAAGTGGACACATAAAGATCCAACGCATCCATCCTGACAGACTAATGACCTGTCTGGCTCTTCAGGTGACCAATGAAGGACATTGTTGTCAAAAATCCTGTCTGGGTTGAGAAATTAGACGTTAATACACTGACTAGAGGAAAAACACCTCTATCGCTCTTTTGAAATGATCTGAGAGAAATAAAAACGGCACATCAAAAGCTTTGAGCTCTAAAATTCTTCTTCTGTTTGAGTTTTTTTAAGAATTAAAATTTTTTTAATTTGTAAAATTTTTTTGCTAAGAATTATTGTTTGCTTCAGTACATTGCTTGCTATTTCTTTGGGATTAAACGTGACATTAATTTAATTAAAAGTTGAAATTGAAATACTATAATGATTACATGTTTTCATTACATAATTAATTATAAACTAAATAGACATTTCTATAAAAATAACTAATAAAAATCAGTAAAAATTAAGTTAACAGCTAATTATGAATAGATTTTTTAAAACAACAATAAAAATAACACAATTACTCAAATTTAAACAGAAAAATTACATTTAAAATCAAAAGAAAATCTAATTCCAAATATGAAATAACTGATTCTAGCTATAAAAATTCTCATGTTGTCTCTGTTTCATCTCACATTGTTGTGCAAAAGTGAGGTTTTATATAACGAATCTCTCGCAGGCTGCATCATTAGCTTTCACATTCCCAAAGGTGTTCGTTTTTTTGCCAAAGGCTACAACGTGGAAAAAGTGCGGAAGATAAAACAGACGACACTGTTGCATTCTGGGAGATTTCCTATGGCTATGCACATGGCCAGGTGCCTCTGAATCTTACGCAATCATCCACATTTCACTCGCAGCATTTCCCGCGCTGCAGATGTTGGGATATTTTATGTAACGCAGGGATGCAGCGACTGCATCGGTGGAATTCACCTCATTCTAAACTCTTAAAAAATAAAGGTGCTTTGCAGCGATTCCATAAAGAACCATCTCTTTCTCACCTGTTTACATTATTCAGATGCTAAAGGTTCTTCATGGAACCATTTAGACAAAAAGGTTCTTCTATGGCACCGTGACGCACCTTTATTTTTAGGATTTTGAGATGTCCAGAGACTTCGACACTGACATCCCTTACCAAAAAGTAGTATACTTCAAGTTTATTTGATTAAGTATACTTAAGTAAAGTTATGTTAGAAGTATACAAATATCAGTGTACTAGTAGTATACCTGTAAGTGTACTATTTCAATACTCTTTGGGACTAAATTAGCCTACTTTCTAGTATATAAAAGGTAAAACTACTCAACCTCAGCAGACTACGGCTCTGGCCAGAGCAGATATAAACAAAACACCACATAGAATAACGTTGTGTGTTTCAAGGCACTTCAGGGGACCTTTAAACATGAAAGTCATAAAATAAGTGCTACGGCATGCGTGATGTCTCTTCATTCAGCACTTAGAGCAGGAGCAGATGTCCGGAGCCCTGGTCTTTAAGATACATCTGATCTGTCTGTGTTTCTCATTTCAATTACAGCTCACTGAGCAGCTTAGGTGTGATGGGACTGTCGGAGACTAAGCTGAGCTTTATTATTGATACTTATAGGCAGAGAGAAAGGGACGAAGAGCTGTAAGATCATGTGTAGGATCATCTCAGGTCATCTCAGAGCTTTCAGAAGATGTTTAGAAAATCTAAACGTACACGAGGCATCTGAAATCCAATGATAATGTTAGTGTAGTGTCTAGTAGTAGTATTTTGTTTGTTTAAATATGTATCCATATCCCATTTTAGTATGCATATGCAACTATGTGGTGATATCAAACATTGCTCTGTACTTTGAGCATCTTAGCCAGCTCAGCTGAGAAAATTTGCCTTAATCAATGGTGTGAGTGCGGTGCAGGACTATCCGATGACAGATGGTGAAGTAGGAGTCAATATTTTTGGGCAGTTTTGATTAGTGGCACTGTTTTAAAGCCGCAAAGTACTGTATCTTATTGAATATAAATATGTTATGTTTCAAATGACTTATTTCCCAAATATTATGCATTGACATATTTAGATTTGTGCTAAATGAAGTTTATTTCTACAGCAACATTTCTCACATGCCAGCAGTTTAATACATTTGTTTAGGCTTGGTGTTTAATATAAACGGCACATAATTGAGCCATAAGAATAATCAGTTCATCCCAAATAAGATCATAACTCAGTGGTGATTTAATCCGCTTCAGACAGCTGGGTGGATGCAGGAGTCATTTTGAGCTCTTTCCAACATGAAATCCCATTAAATATCAAATATATGATTGCTTTGGTTGCTTTTGCTTGCTCTATGAGTCCACGCTTGGCTGCTAGTTTTGCTTGCTGTAATTGTCTTTGATTATTTGCTCTTGGAGCGGTCTGTACTTACCGAACTGCAGCGTACGGAGACCAGTGTACCATTTCGTGCTTAAGTTGAGCTGTCGACTGGATTACATTCATGCTCTCTTGTTTCTCTGTCAGGATCCTAAAACTGCCTGCCATCAATAAGTAATCTCAGGCCAGAGCCGGGTCAGGTGGTGTTCATGAGCCGCTGTACTTCACAGCTCTGCTTTTACAACGGTTTGTTTGTGCTGCTTCGGGTTGCACTAGACAAACTGAGACCTGCACAGGTTATCCTCCTCACTGCTTTACTGTATTTCTCAATTGTAAGGTTATTTCCTACAAATCTGTACACTCTCCGAAAAAATGGTGCGACGCTGTGACTGGAGCGCTGCTCAGAGGTACTGTACCAGATCTAAAAGGTACATCTTAGTGCTTTAAAATTATATCACATATTAGTCCCTAAAGGGTATATATTCGTGGTTTAATAGTGCATATTTATACCTAAATGTGCATATTAATACTTTAAAGTTACGAATGACTGTTTTAAAGATACATATCATTTCCTAAATAGTGCATATTAGCTCTTTAAAACATATTAGTGCTTTAAAATATCACATTAGTATCTTAGTAGTAGTAGTTTTAGTGCTTGAAAAGCATGTATTAATACTTTAAAGGTACATTAGAATGCTTTAAATTGATATATTACTACCTTAATGTTACATGTTACTACTTTAAAAGTGCTAATTAGTACCTTAATTGTACATATTAGTGCTTAAAAATTACATGTTAGTACCTAACTGCTAATTATGATCTAAAAGGTACATCTTTGTAGCTTATTTACCCTGAAAAGGTACATATTAGTGCCTCAAGAGTATATTTTAATGCTTTAATAGTGCATATTAGTACCTTAAAGATACAAATTAGTACCAAAATGGCACATTTACATTTTCTGATTAATACCTTAATGCTTTAAAGATACAAAATAGTACCTGTCCTAAATGGTGCATATTAGTGCTTTAAATTGCATATGAATACCTTAAAGGTATATATATATATATATATATATATATACACATATATATATTATATTAGAGTTTTAAAAGTATATTAGTACCTAAATGGTGCATATAAATGTACAAGTTCTTTAAAGGTGCTTTAAAAGTACATATTTGCATCTAAATGGTATATATTCATACTTTAAAGGTACATGTTAATGCTTTAAAAGTGCGTATTAGTACCTAAAGTGTATATACAGTATACATTTTGAAAGTGTACCACCACAGTTACTTTTTCCCTGAGGGTGTATGACTTTTCTCGCTTTCCTTTGGTTCAATGAAAAAGAAAAAAAGTGCGTTTGTTGAATATGCATCACCGTTTTTTTGCAGTGTGCCAAATGTGGAGTGTATATGATAGCATAATCCTCCGCATCACCCTGCTAATGAGTGTTAATATCTTTGCTAAGCTTATGGAGGACTCCGATGTGAGGGGCATGACTCTGGGAAGCAGCCATCACCGGCTTTTCCTGGACGACCGGAAAACTGTAATCGCTGTCCTCTGCAACCTTGAAAAATGTGCAACAAAAAATACATCAAAGAAGCCTCATCGTTGTTCTTTTGTTCTGAACCTTTTCCAAAATGTGCAATTCAAAAGTTTGATGTTGGTAAGATTTTTAGAATAAGTCTGCACACCAATACAGCATTTATTCAAAATTACAGTAAAAACAGTAAAATTTTATTACAATTTCAAATAGCTGTTCTGTGATTGAATATGTGTTTAACTGTAATTTAATTAAGCTGAATTTTCAGCCCCATTTCTCCAGTCTTCAGTGTCACATGATCCTTCAGAAATCACTATAATATACTAATTTACTGCTCAAGAAACATTTCTGATTATTATCAATGTTAAAAAAAAAAATTATGCTGCTTCATTTCTTTTGTGGAAGTCATGCTACATTTGTAGGATTTCTTTAAATAAAAAAAAAGTTCAAAAGGAAAGCATTAATTTGAAATATAAATATAAATATTAATATTAAGTGTCTTTACTGTCACTTTTAGGCCCGGTTTCACAAACAGGGCTTAGCTTAAGCCAGCTATTAGTTTAATAGCTTAATTAAACTTAGGCATTAGTTTAATTAAGATATTTAGGCAACTTTTACTACTTGCCTACTAACTTTTAAAAATGCCTTGCTACTTGCCTACTAACTAAAGAAAATATCACAGGTGAGCATCTTAACACAGAACAGTGACACTGAGATGTTTTAAGATATATCAGAGCAAGATATTTTCATCTGAGTCTGTGAAACTGGGGGTATATCAATTTAATGCATCAGTGCTGAATAAAAGTGTTAATTTCTTTCAAAAAAATGTCATGCTCATCTTAAGCTCTTAAAAAAAGAAAAAGGTTTTAGGAAAAAAATAGTTTTTTTGATGTCTTAACATTGTTTTGCACATTAAAAAAAATAAACATATGAATATATATTTCATTGATAAAATATGTTATGTCCTCTGTTGAGAGAAAATAAACAAAAAGACAAAAATGAACATGCAAAAGCAATTCATTTTTAAATTACATTTTTAGTTTTTAGGATATTTTGTATAAAGATGATTATAACAGAATTACTCCATATACCCTTTTTCTTTCAGCAAAATGTGTATAAAATGGTCAAAAATGGGTTTTCTCATTGCATACAATGTATCTATAAACTAAATCTAATTTGCATATTAATGTGTTTTTGTGGCAGCATATCATGAAAAAAGAAGTGTATTAATGGGAGTAATAAGTGACAGGATTTGCATAATAATATACGGTATAATATTTAATAGAATACTGAATTATAATTTCTTTCCCTATTCATTTGTTACATTTCCCAAAATGCATAATAAATGAAATGAAATAAGCACAATTCTAAAACTAGACAGAATTAAAGGATGATTGAGTGTCGCTAAATTAATTTCAGACATATTTGAAGACCAAGGAGAGGGAGTGATCATAAAGAAACATTTCTGAAAAGCCCTAAATGTGAGTCTTGGAGAAATGTACTAACACATAATGTCCTCTATTTATCTATTCATCTTTCTTTTCCAGGCAAATATTTGTATCCTGTAAATTGCTATAATGAAAGCTGATGTGGAAAAAACAGTTGGTTTAAATGTGTTGTCTCATTAGTGAGGGTCAGATTGGTTTTCTTGCTTTAATTAAACCATGCATTATGTTTGCTTTTCTAAAGTGACCGGCCAACTACCAATCAGCTTTTATTTACCTGCCAAAACCAATTATTAGTTTAGTTTGACACTTAACAATTGTTACCTTTTGAGCCTGGTGTTTTGTCATGCAATAAAGTACACAGCTGTAAGAGCTGAGAATAGACATTTGATTAAGGCTAAATACCTATGTATTATTTATCACATTGTAGGTTGTTTGTTGTGGACTGAACGTCTCTTACAGTATACAGTATGTACTTCTATGACAGGTTTAATAGATGTAATGAATCTGATTTTGGAATCTAGCTCAGTAGTGCACCAGATGTTTTATTTTAATCAGGTCTGGGGGTTGTCCTTCATTTTTTAACATGATTTTTAACCAGTGACCGGGTTTGTCCCAAGCTATTAGTTGTCTTCTTAACTCAATGGGAGGTTGATTGAAAATGGCTCGTCTAAGGCAGGGTTCGGAGGAAACTGTTATTGTTTTTTGGGCTCGGAATCTGGTTTGGATTTGGAATTTAATTTGGCTAAAGGCGAGAGCCCTGGATGTGTCTGCAGGGGTCCGTGGGATTGACAGGAACATACTGTTGGGTAGAGACTCACATCTGCACACAGAGACAGTGATCCTGCTGTGAGAAACCACTCGTGGGGCGTCTAGGGTCATGAGGTCAAAGGTCAACCACAACAAGACCTTCAGAAGATGCACAGTCCTAGACGAGATCACTATTGGTTTAAAGCTGTAGTTTTTGTTAATTAGGCTGTAGTGATTTAAAACATCTATATTATTACATTCAAATTTTTTCGCTTATGGGATGACCTGCCAGTGGAGATTAGAAGGCCGCTAGTCTGACCATTTTTAAGTCTCTTTTAAAAACCCATCTGTTTTCATTGGTCTATTAGGTTTTATATTGTATTTATATATATTAGTTGTTTTATAATTGTTGCATTTTCATTCTTGTGGATGTTTTAAATGTGCTATATAAATAAAGTAAACTTCAAACTTTATATATTTATATAAAGCAAATCTTAAAGCTCCATTTAAGATATTTAATATTTAAAAAAATATATATATTTCATCAGAAATCCATAAAATATTTAAATATATTGCAATATATATTACATTTAAAAAACGCTCACACATGTAATAATTTATAAATAAATGAAATAGAAATGTAATATTAATAAATATTAATTAATAAAGTATGTTTGTGTGTGTGTATGAATTTATTTTATTAAATTGAGCTGTTGAAATAAATTATTGAATGAATATAAATAAATATAAATATTGCTTTATTTAAATTTTTAAGCAAATATAAAGTGTGTGTGTGTGTGTATGTTTATAAAAGTAAATATAAGTTCTAAGGGAAATTATTATTTAAATAATTCTATATTTTTCTCAATTTCAATAAATATTTTTTTCAGTTCAGTTCATGTGTATATATAACAGTCATTAATTTATTTTTAAAATATAAAATGAATTAAAGCCAGTTTGATTCTTTCGTATTTTTCACACATTATTCACAGATGGTACCTGAACAGTTTATAGTAACAGTTCCCTGCTGCTGAACCTTCAGACAGATTTAAAGGGATATTCAGCTTATGAAACATTATTACTCTTTCATCTATTGACCTGGCTCTTACTCCATATTTGAGAAAACGAGGGAGGCCGTATTCATTCCATTTACGAGCGTAGCGTCCTGCTTCTCTGTTAATCCAGCTGTTGATGGTGTGATATCACAACATCTGCTCATTTCTCAAATGGATTAGAGAAGCATTTCTTTTTCCATACAGTGCAGCTGCAGTCATTTAGCTCATCTGAGATCGGTTATATTTCTCTCTTTAGGATTTTTACATAAACCCAGTGCGCTCTGAAACAGCATGCGGTATGCACTTGATTTCTGAACGTAATCTCCCTGCTTGAATAGCACTGAGAGTGTTTAGCGGCAGAACTTTAAGAACTTGACTCGTAATCTGTTTTGGCCTTCTGACTGTGGACTCCAAACAGAGTAAATGTTTAAAAGCCACTGCTTTTAGTAATGTACAGCGTCTTTATCTTTTTAGAGCAGAAACCTGATTGTGTTCAACCTTATTAAGAGCAGAGCCAGTGCTGAATCCTATGGTGATACCAGAGCAAAAAAAACTGATAAAAAAGTGACTGTGACTTAGAAAGTAAACAAAAGCATCTCACCTGCGATAACATTCAAAAGCTTTGAGTCAGTATAATTTTTTAAAATTGTTCAAAAGTGACGATAAAGACATTTATAATGTTACAAAAGATTTCTATTTCAGATAAATGCTGTTCTTCTCAGCTGTTTTCAACTTAATAATAATGATAATGATGCTAATATTGATTTTTTTTTTTGCACTAAATCAGAATATTAGAATGTTTCCCAAAGGATCATGTGACCCTGAAGACTGGAGTAAGGATGCTGAAAATTCAGATGCGAATTACAGAAATAAATTATATTTTAAGATATATTCGCAGAAAACAATTAGTTTAAATACTAAAAATATTTCACAATTATAACAAGTTAAGAAAAAGATGGTTCTTAGACTGAATGGTTCTTTGTGGAACCAAAAAATGGCTCTTCTGTGCCTTCTCTGTGAAGAACCTATAAAGAATTTTAAAGAAAAAAATTAGAACCTTATAGATTAGATTCTTGGTGAGCAGAATCCTGTAGAATCCTATAGAATTACGAAAAACCCAGAGCCAAGAATCTGCTAAAAGCACTTTTTAATTATAATTCTATTCTACTCTAATTCTATCTGTTTTCTTTTATTTGTTATACAAAAAGGCCTCTGACAATATTTTGCTCTATTCTTTTTCTATTCTGTCTGTTTTCTGTTTATTTAACATGCTGTGTGTGCTATTAAGCTTACTGAGACTTGTTATAGCACTTGTATGTCATTGCTGTTGTCTGCGTTTGTAAGTCTCTTTGGATAAAAGCTTCTGCTGAGTGACTAGATGTAAATGTTAGGAGACCAGCATCAGTCACAACAGACTGGAGCCGCTCGAACACTCGAGGTCAGCGTACATCTGGGCGTGACGTAACTTCACTGTTTTATCTTTTCTAACACACATGTGACTTTTTGATCTCTGACTGCTGTGTGAGTCACATTCTGTGTTTGTCTTTCTGAGTTGGAAGGAGTGTGTGTGTGTGTGTGTGTTTGAAGGAAAAGTATGTACTGTAATCTCTCATGTCTTTTAGCTCTCTCCCATCCGTCCTCTGTGTGGGAATCCTTACACACACTAACAATATGATCGTTTAAGAAGCGCTGTTCGGTCTAGGGATGTTCAGAAGCATCACTATTCTGGGACTTTTCTCAGTGACTAATAGATGAAGGGTGTCCTGTGTTATTAGGGTGCCTGTGTTTTGCTGATGTGCTTTTGATTCATTTTAGCTTCATTTTTATCATCCATTTAAATATTATTTGTACAGCATTTCACAATCTCTCTTCATGATTGTGAATGTTTATTTATTTTATTTTTGGTGTCTGTACTTGTTGCTGTCACAAGCCGTGCCTCTGTTGGTCTCTCTGGACATCAGCAGCAGGAACCTACGCACAAATATTAACATTCCTGCCCGGACTCACCTACGTACCTTGGTGACGAATGGCTTTCCCATCATATCAGAGTTTTTTGCGTCAATTCAGAGAGGTGTTCGATCATGCCGCTGATGGGAATACAGCTGAATACACCATGACCTTCAGCACGCTAGCGGCTCAGACTGAGTGGGACAGCGATCCTCTTAAGACCATGTACCGTCGAGGTCTCCGCGAGGAACTTCAAACTGAATTCGCGTGCAGAGACGAGGATAAAGAGCTCGAGCAATACATGGACTTGGCGATCCGCACCGACCACCTCCTGCGGTCAAGGAATGGCCAACGCCTAATACGTCCTCCGTTGAACCCATGCGTATTCAATTCAATTCAAATTCATTTGTATAACGCTTTTCATGATACATATCATTGCAAAGCAGCTTTACACCAAAGTAATGTTTTACAGTATATGTAGTAGTAGTTTGTACATGTACATATGTCATAGATGTGAGGTAAAGATCAATTAATAACGTATTCGAACAGACAAGAAACATTATAAATTAGTAGCAGAGTTCAGTAGTGCTGTGTGTTGTTCCAGGGTTGGCATCATCTTTTCTTAAGTGTTCTGGATCCAGGCTGGAGCTTATTAATTCCTAGTTATTCGAATGCTTGGCTAAAAAGATGCATCTTTAATCTAGATTTAAACAGAGAGAGTGTGTCTGAACCCCGAACGTTATCAGGAAGGCTGTACAACCACCTAGTAGTGTATTACAATAGTCCAGTCTAGAGGTCATGAATGCATGAACTAGCTTTTCTGCATCAGAAGCGGGTAACATGTTTCGTAGCTTCGCAATGTTTCTAAGATGGAAGAATGCTGTTTTTGTAACATGAGAAATATGGCTTTCAAAAGACAAGTTGCTATCTAATATAACACCCAGACTTTTGACTGTAGTGGAAGTAACAGGACATCCGTCTAGATCTAAATTGTAAGTCAACAGATTTTGTCTATTGTTTTTTGGTTCAATAAGTAATATCTCGGTCTTGTCTGAGTTGTCTTTAATAGCAGAAAATTATTCGTCATCCAATCTTTTATATTTTTTACACACTCTGTTAACTTCGATAATTTAGACGTTTCATCTGGTCTTGTTGAGATATATAGTTGAGTATCATCAGCATA
>JAUYWG010000066.1:1821271-1836437 GCA_034779775.1 Enteromius afrohamiltoni | reverse complement strand
CACTAAGATCAAGTAAAACTAGCAATGAGATGCAGCCTTGGTCTGACGCAAGAAGCAAGTCATTGCTGATTTTAACAAGCGCAGTTTCTGTGCTGTGATGGGGCCTAAAACCTGACTGAAATTCATAGATTTTTATCAGTGAAGAAATTCATAAAGTCATTACAATTAAACTGTAAAGGAATATTTAGATCGGGTGGCATTTGCTACATAGAAACCTTGGATTGTTTTGGTTATTTTCAATGAGTTTGTGGATATCACTGATGCCAACTCCCTGCCAGCTCCTTACAAAGACCTGCAAATTGCATTCAGCAAGGAGAAAGCCACAAACCTCACTGTTCAACCGACTGTGCCATCGACCTCCTTCCTGGAACCACACCACCACGGGGCAGGATCTTTCCCTTATTTCAACCTGAGACCAAATGCAAGAATCAATTAACATTAAGAAGGAATTGGCTAGGGATTTATTCGCTCATCCACATCCCCGGCGTCAGCAGGGTTCTTCTTCGTAAAGAAAAAGGATGGAGGTTTAAGACCCTGCATAGATTATCGGGCCCTCAACGGGATTACCATCAAGAACAGGTATCCTCTCCCACTAGCACCTGCAGCTCTGGTCTCCGGTCAGCCCGATTCTTCACTAAACTTGATTTGCAGAGCGCCTACAATCTGATTCCTATCCGGTAGGGAGACGAGTGGAAAACAGCCTTTTCTACCACCAATGGCCACTATGAGTACCTTGTGATGCTGGATTATCCAATAGTCTGTCTGTATTCCAATCACTGATCAGCAAGATCTTCCGGGATATGCTGAACAGGTTCGTGATAGTGTACATTGATGACATCCTAGTGTAATCAGAAGTCTACGAAACACACATCCAACATGTCAGATCTGTCCTGAAAAGACTCATCGATCATCAATTGTATGCCAAGCTCAGCAAATGTGAATTCCACCAGACCAGAATATCATTCCTGGGTTACGTCATCAGCTCGGAGGGTGTTGCCAATTATGATGTGGGCAACAGAGAGATACTGACCATAAAATCAGCTCTTGAGGAATGGTTAAAGGAGTGCCCGGGAACCTTTTCTCCTATAAACTGACCACCGAGACCTGGAGTATATGCGCACCGCCAATAGACTGAATGCAAGACAGACACGCTGGTCATTGTTCTTTTCCCGATTCGATTTTAAAATCACCTACCAACCTGGTACCAAGAAAGGCAGATGCGCTATCCCTCCAGTTTGATCAACCCACTCAGGCCAACCAACCAGAGAACATAATTTCCCCTTCATGTCCCTACTCCAGTACAATTGGACATTATGAGTGAAATCAATGATGCCCAAGCTGCTGAAATCTCTCCACCAGAATGTCCCCTAATGATCCTTCGTAAACCGATTGCTTCATCTCATACATGATAACCCCGGCCAGCCATCCAGGGATCTTAACCACCACCGAACTAACCACAAACCACTTTTGGTGGCCAACCCTTACTCCAGATGTGGCAACTTTCGTAAAATCATGCTCCGTGTGCATTATGACCATGTCCTCCAGACAGCGCCCTGCCGGACTACTCCAACCTCTGCTGCTCCCTCAACGACCCTGGTCCCGTAGACTTTCTTGCTGACCTGCCACTTTCAAACTATCACACCACCATCCTCACCATTGTGGATCATTCTTTAAAGGCGTGTCGTCTAGTTCCAAACTACCCACCACTTGGGAGATGGTTCAGGTTATGAGGGGGTACCATCCCAAATCCAACGGCCAGGCCGAATGGCTCAATCAGGAGCTAATCTGTTTCCTCCATACATACTGCCACAACAACCATCACGACTGGAGTCAGTTCTTGTTTTTATGCCCAGAATTCGTTGAGAAAAGCAGCCACCAATATGACTCCCTTCCAGTGTGTCTTGGGCTATCAGCCACCCTTGTTCCCTTGGTCAGGAGAACCTTCAGACTTACCTTCAGTAGACCACTGGTTGAGACGCAGCAAGCAAACCTGGGATGCTGCCTATGCTCACCTTCAGAGAGCCATTCAATGTGTCACAGCACAGACTGATCGACTTCGACGTCCCAGTCCTCAATTTGAAGCCGGACAGTGGATCTGGCTCTCCTCTAGTGATCTCCTTTAGTGAAGTCCAAGATATGTGGGTCCTGTCAAAATCAAAAGACAGATAACACCTGTATCTTACAGTTTAGACTTACCTGCTGGATATAAAATCTCACCCACTTTCCATGTCTCTTTGCTCAAGCCTGCTGCTGAACCCGACGGAGAGAGGGACCAGGGCGAGATCATGGCACCCGACGTCCCTCCCCTGCTACTGGGCGGATAGGTGATTTACCAGGTTCGCGAGATCCTGTGCCTAGGCAGAGTTCTTCAATACCTCATTGACTGGGAGGGCTATGGACCAGAGGAGAGGTTGTGGGCCAACTCTCATGATGTACTTGACCCAGCTCTCACTGAAATCTTCCACCATAATCATCCAGATAGACCAGCTCCCAGACCTTGTGGAAGACCTCGGCATCTTTTGGATAGTCACTTTAGGAGCCACTCGCAGGGGAGGGGCTCTGTCACAAGCTGCGCCCCTGTGGCTCTCTCCGGACATCAGCAGCGGGAATCTTCGCCCGAATATTAACGTTCCTACCCGGAATCATTTTACCCACGTACCTCGGCTGATTCGCTCCCAGGTGCAAGACATTATCGGCTCTATTTAAACGCTGACTTTTCTAAGGAAAGACGTGAAGTCTTGATTGCCATGGTATCACTACTGAGCATTATTTTCTGATTGATTCTCTGTGTTTGTTTGGACTGTTCATTTGACTTTGATTCTCGCTGCCTACCCTGACCTGTTTTGCCTGTTTCCTTGAATACGATTCTGCCTCAATTAAATTAAATTAAATTTTTAATTAATTATGTTTCTTTTACTTTACATCTACTTTTTAATTTAATTGTATTTATTTATTTTTTTTCTGTACTTTTTGCCAGTTGCTAAGACGTCTACTAATTAATATCAGTATATATCAATATACAATTTTTATTTTATTTTATTTTTAATTAATTATTATTTCTTTAACTTTACATCTACAGTTTAATTTAATTTAATTTAATTTAATTTAATTTAATTTAATTTAATTTAATTTTTACCTCGCTCAGATGTCTACTGATTAATATATATAAAAAAGTTATTTGCTTAAAGAAACACAGTACTGAGTAATATTGCATTATGGTGGTAACTGCGGTATTGCCCGTATATAACTAGTTTGTGACCTGAGATGATTTGCGATCAGGTATATAATACCAGTGTTGCCTGCAACCAGTTCAGTAGAAAATAATGAAATCTTCATCAGACTCTGATGAAATCGGTTTAGATGGGAACAGATAATGATATGGTTTTGAATCATTACATGGAAAGAAATAGACCTGTGTGTAATGGCAGATCTTACCTCTGCATGCCCACAGGTTCCTCATGGTCCTCGTCTGTCTTATATTCAGCGTCCTGTCCACCATCGAGCAGTATGCAGACTTCGCAACAGGATCTCTTTTCTGGATGGTAAGCGTTTCACAGGATATCAATATTTTTATATTTATTTCATTTTATTTTTTTTATTACCAGCTAATTAATGTATCTTTTATTTTATATATATATATATATATATATATAAATTTATACCTCAATAGATAATACCAGTTGAAATACCCATTGATTACAGATCGGTTTCTAGTTCTCAGAGGCTTTAATTTTAATTAATTTTAATTTTAATTTTACATTTTGTTATTATTTTGTGTATTATTTTTATCTTAGCAAAAAACAGAGACGGTTATTAAAAATAAATACATTAAAATAATTAGTTAAAATGTGTTTAATGTATTTATGTATTTTTTCATTTATTTGTTTATTTATTGATAAGCACTGATGTACTATCAAATGTACTATCAAAATCAGAAGTCAGCATATTTTGCATGTAATTGTGCTGCAGGTGGTATTAGGTCCAGTAGGTTAATGCAGTTCTGTCTTCTTCCACTGGATGTCAGTGTCATATCTGAGTTGAGCTGATGTTGAGTTCACGGACAGGGCTTGAAGGCTTGTATTCCCATGAACGTATTAAATATTACTGATGGAGTAGTTTAGTATTTCACACCTGGAGTCACCTGTGGGGCGGATCCCAGAGAAACCAGAGGCTTTAAACAGCGTCCAGACACACTTCATCAAACCAGCGCTGTCACAATTTAATGTGTGTTTAATTGCTTGGCCTGGAACTAGCGAGTGTGTGTCTATTTACACTGTGTGAGAGACAATACACAACCAACTCTTTAAAACGGAGAGTTTTAGACTCGGCAGAGTCTACAATTAAATCTCAGTGTGAACATTTTTCAGTAAATGGTGTACTATAAATCTCTTTCTGAAAAGTTCTTTACTGGATAACAGCTATTTGTGTTTGGTTTTATTACTTTGAGAAGATAACATTTGTATCTTTTTTTTTTAAATCCTCTATAAAGTACAATTAGTTAAAAACCTAAGATCATGATTACTAATGAAAATGAAACTATTGAAGATTACTAATGAAAATTGCATAAAAATAGAGAGAACTCAAAAGACCTGTGACCAACGACTGGGGCAAATTAACTAATAATAACATTAACTAAAAGGAAACACCATAAAAGGACATAAAGAAGTGGGTGGACAAAAAGAAACCAAAACAGGAACACATGAAAACCGAAACTAAACAGACAGAAACGTAACAAATGTATTTTTATTAATGGACTCATTAGTGAAAGAAAGTTTAAGATTGGGAAAAAAATCTATGAATTATTTAATATTTATTAATATAAATTATTAATATAAATATTATTTTATAATAATATATATATTATATATTATCATAAAATATTTTAATTAAATTCATATTCAATTAATGAATATATTTTATTAATGATTTTTATTTTATTTGTGACTCACTTCCCATCAAATGGTCTGAGATATTTGACAACAACTAATGACTTTTTTAAAATATTAAATATTAAACTAAATGATCTGATCTGAGCTTCTCCACATTTATGAAGTGCTGATATTTCCCTCTGGATATTTCTGTGAAAAGACGTGCACAAATGTATGTTTCTGCTAGTAGACTATAGTTATTGTTAGCGCTTTTTTGACTGCAGTCAGGCCAGCCGTATCACCCCAGAGACCCGTAAGCCGGTGAGGGTCAGATGATGAGGTCAGAGAGAAGCCATTGATTTAGACCGAGCCAGATCCTCTAGAATAGTGTTCAGAAACACATACATTCATACAGAGATCCACCTGTTTCTTTCTGCTTTGCAGGAGATCGTGCTGGTGGTGTTTTTTGGGACGGAGTACGTGGTCCGGCTGTGGTCAGCCGGCTGTCGGAGTAAATATGTGGGTATTAAAGGCCGTCTGCGGTTCATCAGGAAACCCATCTCCATTATAGGTATCTGCTTGTATTAACTGTATTACTTCTGGTTCATTCCTCATACTGAAAATGTATATCAGTTTCAATATTATTTTATCTTTTTTTTTTTTTTTTGAAGAATGATTATCTGGTTGTCTCCAGTATTATTTTAGTGTAATTGTTTTTTATTATAATAGTTAACTGATATAATTCGGTTTTTATGCGTTTACTAATTTTGTTGTATGTTTTTTGTCATTTGTATTTTTTTAATTTTCATTTTAAATATATGCTTATATAGATTTATATATGTTTTATAGCTAAAATAAAATAAGTTTAGGATTTTATTAACATTTTATTTTATTTGAAGTAACAAAAATGTGTTTTTTTAGTTTAGTATTGTTATTTCACCTTAAAGTTATTAATGTTTTTCACTACAATTAAATATTTGTAATCTCTAAATTAATATGCCAAATAAACTTCATGAAAATTAACCAAAAATAAAAATAATAATAATCTTAAAAAATAAGCGATACAAAATAATGACGTTATAGTGCATAAAGTAAATAAACAAATGAAAACAAGTAAAATATTAAACATTTATACAAACACACCAGTAAACAGTGTCTTTCACCTTGATGTTATTGTTTTCACTTTATTGTTTTCAAGTATTTATTTAGTCATTTATTTATTTGCAGTGAACAATAAGTAAATAAACAGACAAATAAAAATGATTGAATGAATCAGCTGTATTTTTATTCATACATTTTCCTTTTGTAATTATTTTCACTGAAACATTTGTCATATTTACAGTACATACTAAAGTATTATTTGCCTTTCGTTTATGAAAGAGAATTGTACATATCTGTATGCATGAGTTTGCTCTCTTGTTTCTTTCACTGGTGACACAGATCTGATCGTGGTCGTAGCCTCTGTGGTGGTTCTGAGCGTCGGCTCTAATGGACAAGTGTTTGCCACGTCCGCGATCAGGTACAGATATGACCAGCAGAAGAACAGCCAGTGAGGATCATACTTCCCTCATATTTATTGTGGTATATTGCTCTGATTTATTGATTGCAGAGGGATCCGTTTCCTCCAGATCCTGCGAATGCTTCATGTGGATCGTCAGGGAGGAACGTGGAGGCTTCTGGGATCAGTGGTTTTTATTCATCGGCAGGTGCGCTTGACCGCTTGAATACTTTACAGTACAGCGAAACCCACCGGTTTCATCAAACAGAGCTAATCAGCACACGTCTGGCACCAACCAACCTCAGATTTCTCTCCAAATATGGCCTCATGATTTCACTTTATGATAATCTAAGCGGAGAGCTCCTGTTTCAGTGATCTAAGGCTTTCTGCATTAAATCCAATCACTTCACGCAGGCATTTTCTCAATCGCTTTAGCGTTGACACACATCTTATGAAAGGGCTGAAGTCCTTAGCGGATCAGGCATGATTGGGCTGATTCGTACGCATGCACTCTTGGGCTTAGGGAAGGTTTGCCTTATAAGGTGCTTTTATTCTAATGGCATTCACCACATAAACTATGTTCATTTCAACCAGAAAAAAACAGATTTTCATTTTGGTCTTGAGTTTGTACATTGCATCAAAGATGTACCCAACAATGTATCCAATTTATGTCATCAGGTTTTCATTCCTTTGGACTAACTAACCGAACTAACTTACTAACTAACTATCTAAATAGAAATATTTAAAAGTCCCAGGTTTCAGATGTCCTTCCAAGTCATGCATTTATATATTGTATCAAAAAATGTATTTTGCCAGATTTTTATTCTACTGGACTAAGTCTAAAAAACAAAACAAAAGGTTGTTTTATTAGATTTAAATTCTAACCTTCAAGTTAGATAGCATATTGCAAAAAAAAGAAAAGTGCAACAAATTAGAAAAATAAATACAATAAATTCCTGTTTTAACGTAGATTTTCATGCTTGTCATGAATTTATGTATTGCACTAAAATGTCATTAGTTTTTTTTTTCACTTGGACTTAAATAAATATTTATGTATAGAAAAAATAAATAATAATTGAGTGAATTTATATATTGCACTAAAATGTAAGTTTTGTCATAAAGATTTTTATTCCTTTGCACTTATTCAAATTAATGATTGTATATGTATAATAAATGAATGAATACATAAATAAATAATATTTATAAATAAATAAACAAATAGATGAACAAACAAATAAATGAATAAAAGGTATGTGTAACACAATATATGTATAAGATAAGATATGTATAAGAAAAATGAGTCTAGAAATAATGATCTTTATTTTTTTATTTACTTATGGAGTATATATATATATATATATATATATATATATATACTTATTAAAAATTTTCTTTTATCTGTCAATGGTATTTATTTATTTTGCACTCCTAAACATATTTTGTAATTTTTATTTTGCATAGATTACATAGAATATTCATACAAAAAAATTGTCTGTTTAAGTCAGTTAGCGATAACAAAAAGATAAATGGTGACCAGGTGCATCTAAGGTCTTAGGACACTGTACACATCTTACAGGTTTAAGTTTATATACAGTTCAATCTAAAGTCTTGGAAGTACCTTAATCTGTGTTGATTATTAACTAACTATTTCAGGAGCTGATCACCACGCTGTACATCGGGTTCCTGGGTCTGATCTTCTCGTCTTATTTTGTGTATCTGGCGGAGAAAGACGCAGTAGACGAGGAGGGGAAGACGGGTTTTTCGAGCTACGCTGATGCTCTGTGGTGGGGTGTGGTGAGTTTATTCTTCTTCTTTGAAAACTTGAGTTATTGGAGTTGACAAGCAGAAAAACAATTTGCTCACGAGTCCAGCTTAGACCAGTTTCCATTTGATGATTGACTAAAGAAGTCTTGCTGGTTAAGCTAGTTGGTCTGTTCAACGACCTTGAAGTACTGCTTTTCACAATTGTGGTCTACCGTAAATCATTTGAGTTGTTCAATGCTAGGTGTGTTTGTGGTTTTTGCATAATTAAAATCTTGAAATGCCCTCTGGAGATCTGGCGTGACCTCACACACGAGCTAATTTTAGCATAATTTTCTGTTTGAATGTTTATCGGGTATGTTTGTAACATATGCACGCGGAGGACGTTTCAAGATGCATTGTGGGATCGCATTCTCAGAATTTGGCCAGTATTAGATACCTTATATGGTATTCTTATGCTGCTTTTATGTCGGTCATGTACCATAAAATGCTGCCTACTTAGGGAGCTCAGTGGGTTTCGGAAAAGGGCCTCAGTGTGGATGGTTCATACATTAGTGTTAGTTGAACAGTAAAGTATTTTGTCTCTCAAATAGCTTATATTTAAGGAGAGCTTCGGGGGGCTTTCTTTGGGATTGTGGGAATGTTTATATCAACAACAGAAACTTTAATTGAGGCTCTAAAATGCGTTTAAATGTCCGGCGATTTTCTTTGTTCTGCATTGCAAACCACACAAGAAAACATCCAGCGACCCACTCGAAAGGCTGTTGGAATCGGTCCTGGATGAAGTTTCCAGAGCAGTTAATTAAAAAGCTGAATTTAGTGTGAACCGTAATGAGAAACCAATCGTACGGCTGTACGGGGAATCTGAGAGCCACAAAAGCTTGGCCAACGTCCCTTTCACCTCTCGCTCAAAGAGATTTCTTCTCTGCGCCTTAAAGTGTCGGATTCATTAATTAAACCTTTAATTGCAGAGGCTCTACCTCTCCGTGAAGAGGGTCAGAAAGCGTATGGCCACCCGTCGGCTCTCGAATCCCGGACAAAAGCAGTTGTTTGTATGAAAGGAGGTGGCATTGAGAAACCCTCGATGGGGGTCGTCTCGCTTTTGTCTCTGTGAAGTTCATAAAATGCAAGACTGAAGGGAGGAATTATACGCGGGATCGACTTGAACTTGGAAAGGGGAATTATAACCGAGGAACACTTTATTGCGGATTGAATTGCTTTGTATACATTTTCGCTTTTGTCTCAGACTTTACTTATTAAAGAAAATAAAAGCAGACACGACTGTGTCAATAATTGTCACACTGTGAGAGTATAGTGATATGACTTTATGGGTGAGATCATACTGAAGTTTGTTTATGTTCGATTACTGCTGTCTTTTTGTCAGGTAATGTAAGCAGATGTTTCTCTCCACTCATTTCACTGTAAGAGAAGTAATTGAGACTTTGCATAAGTATTTGACAGAATCAGCCTTGTTTACATTCAGAGGAAAGCACAAGCATGTACGTAATCTGCGGTTGTTTATGCCTAGTGGAAAGCTGTGATACTCTCTAAAAACTCTCACAAAACTGAAGTCGATCCACTGATGTCACAAGGACTGTTTTAACGTTGTTTTTGCTATGTTTCTGGATCTGGGATCATTTCAGTTGTTGCTGTCTATGGAGGGACAAATAGCTCTCTGATATCATCAAAAATATCTTAATTGGTGTTACGGGTTTGGAATGAGATGAGAATGAATAATTAATGACAGAATTATCATTTTTGAGGTGAACTAACTCTTTAAATTGATCTCATTTTGATGTTGCTTGCCTCACTTTTGTATCTGTCAATAATTGTCTGTCAATAATTGCCATAAGATTATAGTAGAATAAAATGAAGGTGCATCTTCTTGAGAACTTGTGCAAATGTGAGCCATATTTGAGACGTTGAGGCCTTTTGTGAAAGTCTGATAGGGCGCGACTTGTTCAGTACATTGCGCATTCGTGCGTAGTTGGACGCTTGAACAGTTTGAGTTTACTTGCTTCACTCGCGCTTGAAATTCACTTCATTCACGGGAAAAATTCACTTTACAACAGACAGACTCCCCAGACAGCACGCCAAATTTGATATTTATTCTTTATACTATGAGGAAACGTGAAAACGTGAAAACGCCTCACCGCGGCTAGTAATCCTGACACTTGCCACTGCCTCCTGATGTCTCTGCAGTGGTGAGATGTAAATCCTTCGCGCTTCACACTTCATTCTCGTCCGAACAAACCACAAGACTTTTTCTCAGGAGAAACATCTGCAAAGCAACCGATGTAAATAGACGTCTCTTGTTCTCAACGTCATAGCTTCAGAGAAACAATCGAGAGGTTAAAGAGATCTCATTCGTGTTTTGTTTCTTTCTTTTTGGGACGGAGTGAGCGAATGTGAACCGGTTGGTTTCTGGACTGTGCTTTTCTTTTCTGGAGTTGCAGGTGCAGACCACAGCTGGCACGACACATCCAAAGCCACGTGATGAAAGAACATGAATCATAACCGCTCTCGCCAGGCGCACGGCTTCTCTCTAACTTAACAAAGCTGCTGCTGTTTCCTCTGGCCTCTGGTTTTCTTTTAAGAAGGAAGATGAATGTTTTTTGTGCATAATAAAACTGCATAAAAACGATTACTCTATTGTTGGACAGTTAGCTAAAAACTAAGCCTACTTTAATAGCTTAAATTAGTCAAAACAGATATATTTTGTATTAAATTATAAATTTTTGATTACAGCATTCTATAAATATACACAAAATATTCTAGTAGCTTTATTTCTTCAGTCGCTCTTAAACATGTCAGAGTTCATAAATCGTGATTTAAAAAAAAGAAGAGCATGAGCAGATAAATTTTGTTAGATAAAAGAGGAGACGAAAAAAAAAATAGTGCCGTAATCGCAGGCCACACGCTTGGAATACCACACACACACTGAGATGTTAGCTTTGGTTTTGCCACACACGTAGAGCATCAACTGAACTCTGTGACTCAATGACTCGACGGGAATAACTTGGTTGGAGAATATTAGGGGTCGAAGTCACACACATACACACAAACAGTATGGGGCGCCACCCATGGCACTTGAATGTCGGTGACTGTGGACTCCCTCTTGTAGCTGCCTTTGTGGTCTTTTGGATGTTCAGTGGTGGGATTAAACCCTCTCGTCACCCGAAGCACTTGTTTGACGCCTCGTCTTACTTTAGCTCTTTTTGTCCTTTTTGAATGGGAAGAACGCAAACACACCTCGTCACCAGAAAGCCCTCTCGAATGAACTACGCTTTCACGCGCCGCTACAGGCCTGTTTGTTTTCCTGTGTTAGCTGAAACCCCATGTTTTGTGCTGGATTAGGGGAAAAATGACCCGAGGATGAACTTCAAAATCCTTAAGTATGACAAATCTGCCATTTCCATAGAGATGTTTTTGATTTTATGTATATTTGGTGCTTTCAAAATTAAAATAAATGTTGTATAGATGTAATGTCTGTTCTCGCTTGGTCAACATGGATGTAAAAATAAAAGTTTTACAGTTTCTGTTAGCTGCCAAGGTCTTTTAGGTTGCCAGAGCATTGCTATTTGGTTGCCAGTAAAGTTATCGGTTTTGCCGATTAATTTGCACCAATAGTTGATTCCTATAGGGATAATGTGGTCCATTTAAGAGTGATAGGGCCTCCAGGGGCCTCAGGGGCCCACAGTCTATACATTACACATTACGTAACATGCATCTGCAACATTAGGCTAAATACATATATATATATAAATCCTTAAGTATGACATGCCTGCCAATAGTTTTGCAGATTAATTGGCACTGATAGTTGATTGCTGCAATGGCTCTTCCCGAACCTGCATCTTGTTTTTGTCTATAGCTGAGTGGTTGAGAAGGGATGGCTGTGAATATTACAGCGCGAGAACAGCCTCTTGAGTTAGAAATTGTACTTTTTGTTTTGACTCGTGACTGACAGAAAATCCTGCCACGCCACAGAGCTCCATTCACATAATTTTCCATTAAATTACATTAAAGAGCTCTTACTATGGGTCATATTTTGCTTTTGGAATGGGATGCATCTGGTGTGTGATTTGTTACTTGTGATTTGTCCTAGATGCAGTGCTTTGCCTGGTGTGTGACTAACATATTTTGCTATTTTGATTAAATAATCATTAAGTGTTTTAAAATAAAAGCAAATAAAGTGTGAGAGTACACACACACAATATACAAATGTGATAGCTATGACTTTTGTGTAGATATTTAAAGACAATATCTATACAACCCTAACCCATCTTTAGCATGGCAACTGAAACAAAATGGTTTACGAACACTTTACAGTTAAAGTCCATTTGTTATTTGTTAAACTATAAATTATAAACTATATTTTAAACCAGTATAATAATAAATATTACAATTTTTAATTATTTACAGAAGTATGGTTCAGTACAGTCTTTTTTTTTTTTTAATAGAAGAGCACTATACATTTAATGGGTTGAGTGTAGTGTTGTCCAGTCTAGATATCGGTATCGATAAAACCCACTATAAGTCGACTTCTAGTTACAAGTGTGTTCTGTTTGTTTTTAGCCCATTTTTTTACAGTTTCTAAGATGCTTTTTATATGTTGCAATAGTACTCTAAGAACAAAGGTTGTTAGGGTGTTCCTGGAGGTTGCTAGGTGTTGTCTCATTTTTCACATCTTTGCAAACACTACTAAAAATGACTAATGTGAATCCCAAACTGTGTTTATCTCTTAGGTTACGGTGACTACGATAGGCTACGGAGACAAAGTCCCTCAGACGTGGATTGGGAAGGCTATTGCCTCCTGCTTTAGCGTGTTCGCAATCTCTTTCTTTGCTCTGCCCGCGGTAAACACACAGACTCCTGTCTTTGCACACACACACATTTTCTCTGAGCATGTCTGGTGCCCCGGGGCAGTGTTTTCCTATAGAGGCCCTCCAGTAATGGGGTCCAGGGTTAATGTGGTCCATTTAAGAGTGATATGGCCTCCAGGGGCCTCAGGGGCCCGCAGTCTTCATGTTACACATTATATAACATGCATCTGCAACATTAGGCTTAAGCACAATTCCAACAAGTCAGAACTACTGCAGTTCATAAAATTCTTTATATAAAATTCCTTTATGGAATGGTTCATATACACACAAATTCTAAATTATATGAATAATATAATATTCTAAATAATATAAAATAATACTAGTATATTGTTAACTGAAATGTTAAATTTAATTTAATTAAATTTAAATATTTTATTTTAATATTTTTATATATATATATATATTTATATGTATATATATATATTTTTAATATTATAGTTTGTAATATTACTTAATATTATGTAATATACACACACACACACACACAGAATTATAAGTAATTGTAATAAATTCGAATTAATATATATATTTCAATTAATATATAATACTTAAATTTAAAATATATAAAAATACAAATTTAGATTATGCATAATTTCAAATATAATTAAAAAATTCAATACAATTCAATTCAATTCAATTTATTTTAAACAATAATGGAAGTAAGATTATATATAATTTTAAAACATTTCTTAATTATATATTATAGTTTTAAATTTTTGTTTGATATAACAATTAATATAAAGTTTAACATAAGTATAATGTCAAATCATTTATAAGATTATGTTTATGTTTTATCATGCTTTTTTAAAATGTATTGTTTAAGTGTGAGTATTTCCATGTCTTTATTTATTTTGTGGTAGATTTGAACTGTCTTCCTTTGTGTGCAGGGCATTCTGGGATCTGGTTTTGCTCTTAAAGTCCAGCAGAAACAGAGGCAGAAACATTTTAACCGTCAGATTCCAGCCGCAGCCTCTCTAATACAGGTGACAAATCACAGCTAAAGCTACAGCCACATGACAAAGAACTTTTATTCCTTAACATATAATAAAACCCTCTGTCCACAGACGCTGTGGAGATGCTACGCCTGCGAGAAGTCCGACGGCTGCACGGCCACGTGGAAGATGTACGTGCTGACGGGCGACTACATCCCCATCATAAACTCAGAAAACTCCAGCCCGGGCAACTTCAGACGGCTGGTGAGGAGAAACACTCCCTGCTTCCTCCCCCCTTCTGCAAACGGATATTTCTCTGTCTAGTCTTTTAAGTCCTTTGTGTTGTGTTTTCAGTCATTGTCGTGTTCCTTCCTGTCAATTGTCCCGGTTGAGCCTCCGTAGTGGGCCACTGCAAAGCCCAGACAGTAAAAGCATTTTTCTAGAGAGGTTATTGTGTGCTAAGTCCTTTCTATAGGCTCCTGTGAGTTCCCAGAACACATGTAAAGGTCTCTGAGGGTAAACAGTAGAGGGTGTGAGGGGTGTTTCAGATGAATATAGATTAATGTTGGGAAGTAAAAATTGAGACTGTAACCTGACTTTTTTTTAGTAGCATGACATTAGCTTTTCCACATGGCTACTGTACCTTGCTTTGCATTTTTCACAATTTTTACTGTAAAATGTTAGAGAAGTAGTTTATTTGGTTGGTTCTTGATTTTATACCTTTTTAATTACAGCAAAATATCACTATATTTTTGTCTTTTGGGTATTTTTGATATTACTTATTTATTTATTTATTCTAGTGCTGTCATACGATTAATCGTGATTTATCACATCCCCCCCAAAAATGTTTGTTTATATTTATGTGTACTGTGTATATTTATTTTGTCTATATAAATACACACACAGGCATGTATATATTTAAGAAAAATATGTTATGTGTATATATTAACTGTATTTATCTGTAATATAATAATTTAAACATACATATATACATTTCCTTTAAATCATGTAAGTATATGTGTATTTATATATACATAATAAATATGCGCAGAACACACACATTTATTATGAAAACAAATATTTATTTTGGATTCAATTAATCATTTGACAACACTAATTTACTCATTCATGAAAGAAATTTAGCATCTGTAACAAACCGCTCCTCTGTGGCCCTCTCCGACCGGCAGCAGCGGGAACCTTCGCCCGAGTATTAATGTTCCCACC
>JAUYWG010000066.1:1788606-1803543 GCA_034779775.1 Enteromius afrohamiltoni | reverse complement strand
ATATAAGCCATTTGTTTATAATAAAATAATAATATAGTTATTTATTAGTACTCTAATTGTTATATTTTAATCATTGTAAAACAATAATCTAGTTATTTATCAGTAATAGTAATCATGTATAAATACTTATTACATTATGTATTTATTCAATTATTTGACTCATAAACATTTATTTACTATAAATAGTAATTCATTAATTAATTTTTAATTAGAAGTCATTTATTTATAATGAGAACAAACCATATATTTATTTTTAATAAAATGAGTTATTTATTTATTTATTTATTTACCTTAAACCAATAAAATAATATCTATGAGCCATATTGTTCCATCTAATAATTTGTCTCTGTCTAATTTTACTGCAGTATGTAATTGCATTCATCTAGTTCATAATATACAGTGTAACAAATTAGTTTTAGAGGTCGGTAAAGGACAGAAATCTACAGAATGTGGCCCCTTTGTGAAAAATATCCACTTAACGGATTGTGATTGTAGATCAACACCCTGAATGTGATGCTTAGGAAGTGACCAGTGCATCAGAGCACTTCCTGTGTGCCTTTGATCAGAGACGAGACACAACAAACTGATAGAGCAGCTCTGATCTTCATAAAACACACTCTCAGCTCCGTGTTATCATACACGTTTATCACAGCAGTGTCCTGTAAGAAAAGACAAAACAGAGATAGGAATCCCAGCTATAAAGCCACTGATTTACAGCATAACACCAGATAAGGTAAATTACTTTTTAATTGAGTTTATATTAAATATGGTCATTTTCCCTCATCAAGACCTGAGAATGTAGAGCCATATTTGTTTTTTTATCATGCAGAGCACAGACAGAATTCAGTCAATAGAATAGAATTTACAGTACAATTTTTTACATTTTGGATGTACAGTGCCCTCCACTAATATTGACACCCTTGGTAAATCTGAGCAAATGTGGCTGTGGAAATAAAATTATGGACATGAAATTATCCAGGCCTGGCTTCCTGTTTCACAGAAATCCTCTTCAAGGATCACAGCTATAGAATTGCAGAAAATAGTTGAGTCTCAGGGTCAGAAAACCTTTAAAAAAATAGTCAAACAGCCCAACTTGTTGTTCAGGAGGGTTTAAGAAAAATTCTCACTCATCCAAAAACAATCTCCAGCATGTTCAGTTGTCAGACAGGACTGGAACTACAAATAGGACTGGCTTCTATGATCAGATGAAACAAAAAATTAGCCTTTTAGCATCAATCACTCAATATGTGTTTGGTGAACACAGGGATGAAAATTACTCCATGTGTACAATGAAGAATACTGTCATGTTCAGCTGGAGAGGCCAGTCTGCTGATGGCACTCCAGCTTCAGCAAACTGTTTTATGTCGGTTTTCACCCCTTGGACTAAACATCAATGAACTCATGTCTCCGCCCCTCTTGTTTGTTGTCAAGGTGTTTCATTGTTAGTCGCTCGTCAATGTTGGATGTACGTCTGTTTTCCCCGTTGTCAAACCATCCGTGTGTTCCTGGTGTTTTTCTGTGTTTCTCTGCCTTCCTGGATCTAGACCCAAGCCTGCTCTTGGACTCTCCCTCTTGCCTCGCGCCTCTGGACACTGTTTGCCTCATTACCTGACTTACGCCACAAACTTTTGATTATTCTATTTGCCGTTGTCTCTGATGTCCCCGTTTGCCGCTGATTGACTCTGCCTGTAACTCCGACTCTGTGTGTGTGTTTTAATAAATGTCTGCTAATGGATCCGCACGTTTCCCGTGGTCTCAATCGTGACAAATACTGCTGTGTTTTTGATGTTATGGGTCTATATTTCAGCTGGAGGTCCTGGACGTCTTGTTTAGACACATGGCATCATATATTCTATCAAATACCAACAGATAAAATCTTATAATGGGCCATGGTTGGGTCTTCCACTGGGAAGATAATCCAAAACAAACATCTAAATAAACACAAGAATTAGTCACTGAGCACAAAATAAAGCTTTTGCCATGGCCATCCCAGTCCTCTGACCTGACCTCTGAGCTGAACTAAAGAGGAGAACCATCATGGAGCTGGTCATCTAAAGAGTCTGGAGTGATTCTGTATGAAGGAATTGTCTCTTTTCTCAGGTGTTCTCCAAACTCTTCAGGCATTACAGGAAAAAACTCAAAGCTGTTATCTTGGAAAAAGGACATAGCAATAATTGGGTGTCAATAATTTTGGCCAACATGCATTGAAGATTAACATTTATTTCATCATGAGTTTTTCTCCCCATTTTTAATTGTTTTACTTCAATGATAGGTTGTGAATTTTTTGAATATTTTGAAAGAAAGTCAAAAGGATAAACAATGCAGCATTCTGACCGAATCCAGCTCCATGCCGAGAAAAGCGATCCCATCCTTTTTCCTGTGAGAGTTTGCTCATTCCCCGGTTGCCCTGAAGGACCAGGTGGCTGAGGTGCTGAAGCACCAAGTCCCTACCACCAACTGGCGCACAGACATGCTCGACCCCCACTTGATCAGGACCACCGTCGTGCAGCTTGTGGCGTGCAGGGTGTGGTGGCAAGCTCAGTCTGCAAAAACGGACAAGAGCTAACACGCTTTGGAAGGTATACGCAGCTGATCCAGTCAGCGGCAGCCTTTGGCTGCCCCGCCATTGAGGGAGGTGAGGCATAGCCGAGGTGTACCGTCCTTATCAACCACCGCGAGGGGTTGTGAATCACTATCCAGGCTCCCAGCCGGGTCGCTAGGGGAATCAAGGGAACGTTGACTGCCATGACCATGGTGGGGCAGCCTGCGGGAAGAGGGAACAGGGAAGGATAGACGTCCTGGAGAAAAGTCTGGCTGCTCTGGGCAGCCCCTACCTGCTTCCTTGGTTCTCACGCTGGCGACACAGTGCTGCGGGTGAGCATCTGAAGAGACAAAAACATTGGGTCAGATGGGAACTTCGACGCACTGAGGCCAGAGGTGTGGGAAAAATATTCTTTCTGTTTTTAGTACAGGAGCTCCTCCAATCTCCATCACCTCGTAAATCTGCCACCGCCTGGCATCGCGTGCCTCAGCGGGGGACGGAGCAGAATGACTGGGTGCCGCTCAGTTTCCCCTTTTTGATGAGGAAGAGGTCGGCTGTGGTGCGAGGTTCTTGCAACCCTTGATCAGGACCACCCTCGTGCAGCTCATGGCATGCAGGGTGGTGGTAGCCTAACCCGCAGCGGCAAGCTCGGCCTACAAAGGCGGATGAGAGCACACACGCTTTGGAAGGCATATGCAGCTGATCCAGCTAGCGGCAGCGCTGTGCGGGCATGCACCACGACAGCGTGCTCAGCCTGGGGGGCCGCTGCGCAGCCCTAGGCTGCCCCGCCGTTGAGGGTTGCGAGGGGGAAGGAGGCGGGGTGCGGCGAGGGTAGGGGGCCTGCCACCACCTGAACAGCTCCTCCGCACCTCCGGGAAGAAAGGCAATGGGGAGAAACGCAGGAGTACTGCGGTCTCTGCCCCAGAAACCAATCATTTAGCCTCGAGGAATCAGACAGGGATAGCCGACAGTTCAGTGACCGCGGAGGGCACTGTCCTGGCAAGACGTCCACTTCATCAGCCAACTCTCCCCCTGATGCTGCAATAGACATCTCATCCTTCTGGAGTGCTCCGGAGGAGATGCCTGGCCCATTGTGCGGGGGAAGCACTCTGCCCAGACACGCGAAGCAGCGATCATGTCCGTACAGAGAGGTGAGGAAACTACCGCATCCGGAAGCGCATGGCCGGATAGACATTCCGAGGAATGCCTTACCAACTGTGAGAAATTGCTCTTTTTCCTGGATTGCCCATGGAAAAACTCTCACAGCACTGCCATGCACTCAGTAGGTCTCACTGGAATGCAAAAGGTGGTTTGCTCACAGCCTTTAAAAAGGCTACCAGCCCGCAGGACCCGCTGACAGCCACCCAGTTCGCAGGAACTCTTTTAAAAAACGATCTCCTTTCACTCTCCAAAACGAAAGCCAAGGGGATCTCCAGCTCAGGAATGGCGAAGGCTCCAAAGCAAAAGTCTTCAAGTGCACTGCATTCGTGCCCTCTTATATTCATGTAGTGATGATGTGCACCTGAATGCAATCTGTGCACGCCAATATTCATTGGTCTTTTATTTGATGCTCAAAGGCATTTGGTGTCTCTGGCGAGTTCACTTACGTAACGTTGAAACGATTCGACTGAAAGGGTAACTGTTTTCATACAGCCCTTAAGGAATGCTCTCATTTGGAGCAAAATGCAGGAAAATGCAAAGATGTTTTAGCTGCTAATTAACATCGATAAGATAGATTCTTTCTCCAAAGCAAAGTGAAGGTTGCGTGACTCTGTCTGTGTGAACTTCAAAACATGTTTTAGCAAAGTCATTAACGAACAAGAAAAGCCAGCACAGAGAGTCTCTGAGTCATTGTGAGATGAAAACCTCTAAAAATACACGCTCATGAGGTCATCTGGCCTGTGCTGACATCATTTCCCCCTTATAGATCTTATTAGCTGGCCTGTTAGACCCAGGTTCATCCGGCCAATGAGGAGAAAAACAAAAGATCAGAGGGATGCTGAGGGGCAGCAGTGTGTAGCACACACACATCTGTCAGTGATGTTTAGAGCATGTTCAGTCTCTGTGTTAAACATGACAAGATATTAACCCTATAAAGCCTGACATATGAAACAATACATTCATTACAAAAATATATCTATTTTTAAATTGAAAAGTTTATTGAACCTTTAGAAAAAAAATATAAAAAAGTTTGTTTCAATTTTATCGCTTAGTAGTTGTAACAATGATTGCGCTTAAAGTTTATTGAACCTTTACACAAAATTGAATTAGTTAATAATAATAAAAATAACATTTATAACATTTATTGTACAAATTCTAACAGCAGCATAAGTGTGTGTGTGTATAGACTAAATATATCTGAGAAATTTCTACAAATCTAATAATAACTGCAGTCTTTTTTATTATTTTTATCTTATATATTTTTTGTGGAACATAAAAAACAATGAAACAGATACAGAACATATATATTATTCTTTAGAGTAAATATTTTTTTATTTAATTATCACAATAAAAAATGTTTTACGATTTATCTAAGAATAAATTACTTCTTTTCATAATAAATAAATGAATGATTACAGAATTACGTGTCTTGTTCAGCGGGCCGTCCTGTGGCAGATCTGTGTGTTTTCACTGTGTTACAGTTGACCATTGATGTTTTAACCGTTGGGCTAAAATAACAGCTCTTCAACTGCAATCAGCTAAGTAGTCAAACCTCGGTGTTTCAGCGAAGGGTCATAAACCTTGTTCCACATGTCCAGAGGTTCGCTCTTTACCTTTTTAACCCCATAATTGGCCAGCATGTGTAGTGTCTTGTGACCTGCTGGACTGTGTTCTAGGGCACAGAGAGCGGTTTGTGCTGCTCAGGTGTGTGTGTTGGTCAGTTACTCAGCTGGCCCACTTTAGTAGAATCTAGAGTGTTTAGTGCAAAACAAAAACAAACCGCACTTTGACTTTCTGTGTTTATGGGTCTTATTCAGATTAGATCCATTCTTGTTGAAAATGAGGCTTGTTCATCATGTCATTCTCTCTCATTCTTTAAATACATTTTTTTCAGTAATTTTTTTTTTTTGTAAAAATACACACTTAATATAATTATCAGCATCTTCCAGTAGGTTGTGCTGTGGCTTTACTGCATCTCAGGGCTGATACTGTATCTTAGTATTTACGTAAACACTTATACTGGTTTAATATAAAGGTAATTATAAAAGGCTCCAGACCACTGCAGCTAAAACAAAGCTTTCTTGTTCTTTTATACTTTTTAATTTTTTTAACCTTTCATATTTGTCATTTCATACATGTCGTGTTTCGCTCGCGTCTGGTGACTTCTAAGTTCACCTACACACACATTTTCCTAACTAGTTACTGTAGTAAGAAAATTAAATGAATAAAAATTTTGAAAAAAAGTGATTTTGCTCAATTTCAGCAATCATGTCAAGGATTTTAAAATTCCCCTTGCCTATCTTAAAAATAATTTTTTTTTCAATTAGTAAAAAAAAAAAAAACATATATATATATATATAATTTATTCTAACATGTTTTTTTCTGTTTTTTATTCACTTATTACATTATTATTTTTACTTATTACTTTTTGGATTATATACTGTAGACTTCATAAATTGTTTCATATTCTGTTTGTCTTTTTCTTTAATGACTTCAGCACTATCAGTATTATTTTAGTATGATTGAGATACTATCATTGTTTTTATTCATATTTTGGAGTAGTTTTTATATTTTCAGTTTTTATTTTATTTTTAATTAAAGTTTTAGTAAGATTGTTGCGTGTGTTTTGTAAGTTGCATTTTTTTATTTCTGTATAATTTAATATAATGTCAATTTAAAATTAATTTGAGAAATAATTTATATATATATATATATATATACAGTACATACAGTGTGTTCTTGTATATGTGTGTGTGTAAATGAATTTCTATATATATTTTTGTTATGAGTTAATAATTGTATATAAATATATTTATTTCTACACACACTTTTGTATTTTAAGGCCATTCAGACTCAGATTTAGTCAAATGCCGGGGGAAAATATGCTCTTATAGTACAGCCACACACACACAAACTCATGATTACCTCTTGACTTGAGTTGTGTTTATGTCAGTGAGATTTCAACTTTCCACCCTCTTGCTTGGGAAGCACCTCAGAGAAAGTGGAAATGTAACTGTCACCGTGTTTTCCAGGGCTGACAGCGAGTGTTTGGCCCGTGAACTCTGTGTGTGTGTGTGTGTGTGTGTGTGTGTGTGTGTGTGCTCCTCCCCCCTCCCCCTCTCGCTCAACGTCTCTGGCACAAGGAATTCATTACTCCTCTATTTGCAAGTTATTCCGCTCGGATGGGAATTGCCGTAGTAGCCCGTCCCCCCGGACAAAGAAATTGCGTGAAATTGCACAATAACTTAGGGATTGGAAACATGCTTTTTTTTCTTTTTTATTGAGTAGATTTTGTTGTGTCAGGAATTGCTCCCTCTCTCTTTCTCTGTAACTGTAATCAGAAACAGTTTCTTCTTGTAGGCCTTTTTCAAACAATACACATATAAAACCAATAAGCCACGAGAGGCTATAACGCATTAGATAAATACACCAGTAATACAGTAATTGTGTAATGTGACATACATAACATGATCCGAGTTTGCTCAAATGATTAAGTGTTTGAGGTGGCTTATAATACTGAATCATATCAATATTTTGAGATCTGTTTGCTTTTCAAACAAAGCCGTATGCTTATATGAATCAGTGTTTTAAATTGCTTTATTAGATTAACCTGTCTGGACACAACATTTTGCTCTTACGAATCAATAAATGAACTGAGTGATCTGATTTGCTCGGTAAAATCCATATATGGAATTGGTTTATCACTATTTTAAACACTTTCCCTAACGAAAAAATAAGTTATACTTTTAGTCTACTTTTTATGTACTTCTAAAAAATGGCCTTTACTGTATGCACGTCTTAGAAATATACTTAAAATGCCATTTAAGTCTAAGTGAAAGAAAAATTACTTGGCCTAATCCTGGCCCTTTCTGTGAAACTAGCCCTTAAAGTATTATGTAAAGTTCACTAAAAGACTATACTTCAAAGTGTACTAAAATGTTACTACAAGTATTTAATTAGTAAACTATCAGTACACCTATAAGTTTGCTTTTGGTATAGTTACCGTACAAGTTAAAACCATTAGTGTAAACTAGTTGTGCACTCAAAGTTTAAGTTACACTTAAACTGTACTTTTATGTACTAGAAAGTGGGCCAATGTAGTCCCAAGGAGTACTAAAATAGTACACTTACAAGTGCTAGTACAGTACACTGATATTTGTATACTTACTACATAAATTATACTTAAAATGTACTTGCACATTACTTAAGTATTCTTAATAAAATACTACTTTTTGGTAAGAGTTGACTCATAACAGAATCATTTGACCCAGATCTATTTTGCTGTAGGTTTTTTGTTGAAGGTAAGCCACGAGAGGCTTTCAGGCTTTACTCTAAATATACAGTAACAGTGTAGACTACTGTAATTGTCTAATTTGACATAACTGTCCTATATAAATTGAATTTGTTGGAAAAAACCCTGTTGTATTTTAAATCTGTGGAAACTCGGAATTCTTTCCAAGTTCTAAAAGGCTGGAATGTGGCGGAATTCCTAATCTTTAAATTGATTGTTGTCTTTGAGAAAGCACACTAAAGTCCTCCAGAATGTTCCCCTGTGTTGAACTCACAGGTGCTGGAGTGGCAGAGGAGCGCTGGATCAGGGTGTGTTGTTTCTGGAGCATCAGAGAGGAGCGTGGCTGGGCTCCTTGAAACCCTCACTTTAAGGAAACGCCAGCTCCTTAAGGAGAGCCGGGCTGTGTTCCTGTAGAGTTACAGATCCAGTCTCTGCCTCTTGGTCTTTTGTTTTCTGTCGAGCTGCACATTTCAGAAACAAATTTTATTTTTTAATGAATCCCTTTAATCAAGTGAATGAAAAATTTGAACTGGTTCACTAAAAGAATGGAACTGTTTGATTCCATGAAATCGTTCGCTCAGATGAATAGCAACGATTCATTTTATTAAATGCTTTGATTTATTTAAAATGCTGTAGCCATTTGCTTGAATAAATAATGCATACTGAATAATGCTCATATGAATCAGTATTCTAAAAGAAAAATTTGCTCAGTTGAACTGTTTGATTCAGTCAAATTGTCTGATCATTGCAATTTGCTTATAAAAATCCCAGTTCGAGCTGGTTCGTTCAAATTATCAATCTTATTTACTCAACTGAATTAGAACTTTCAAGTGATTCAGTTAACTGAAGAGTCCAAACAAACCTATATACTGAATTAGTAGTTTGAAATGGAGTCATCTAAATGATCCAAATTGCTCAAACAATTCACAGGTTTGAACCATTTATTTAATTACAATTTTTTTAACAAAGTAATTTGAGAAATGAGTTTTGATCTGTTTGATTGAACGTCCGGGATTTTGACAATTTGCTCATTTGAATCACTGTTCAGCATCTCAGCATCTGAACCTTCTTATTTGCTCAACCGAATTAGCAGTTTATTAAACCGATTCATCTGAACCAAATGATTTGCTCAAACAAATATCTGAATGAACCAATTACTTTTTTATTTTAGTATTGCAAATTAGCTTCGGCTACAAGCACTATTGTACATGCATGGGATGATTGGTATTTCAGTTGCATGTATGTTTATTGTATCTGCCCAAATAAATAAAATGTTTAATTAAATTGTCCAATTTGCATATTAAACAGTGTCTTGAAACCTTTAAATTAAATTAGCCATACAAACGACTGAATTAGTATTTTAATATGATTTTAAAACCATATTGCATGAATTAATCAATATTTTGAACAAGAAGAACCACTAAAAGAATCAGTTTACTCCAGTGGATCACTGTTTTGAACAGTTTTTTTTTTTTAACAGAGCAATTTGTTCACATGAATCAGTGAGTTGAACTGGTTGCTTTTAAAGGAACCGTGTGAACAGTTTCACTTGCTTTATTAAATCAGTGTTTAACTCCTTAACCAACCGAACAAACCTGTTTGTTCAAATGAATCATTCATCCCAACACTATTATTTTGCTTAGACTCCTCCTGCATGGCTGTCAACACCATCTTATCAGCTCGCTTTAACCGTTCCTTCTCCTCCTCATTTTTTTCCAGATGTCACTCTTTAAACCCATCTGTCATTCTCTCCATATATTCCTCAGTGTTTATGGACTGAAATCTGACAGGAGTGAAAACGCAGATGTGAACGTAGTGTGAGTCCAGACTCCGACTGTTCCTTGGCCTGCAAGCACTCATTTAGCAGAGGTTTGCTCAAACAGAGAGTTGGATGGGAATCTGGGCCGTTGTGACCAGACAAAACCATCATTTAGAAGATTCACCTAGAGCATTGAGCTCTGTTTGCATAGCTGCTCTCTCTTTATGTCTATGTGTGTGTGTGTGTATGGATGTCTTGGGCATTAAAATGAGTAGTTTGTGAAGGCCTGGCCTGAGTAATTGGCACCGTGTGTTGGATGAAGGTCGTATGAAGACCGCCTCAGAATCCCAAGTAGGGATGGGAATCGTAAGTAACTGAGCGATTTTGTTTCCAATTTTGTTCTTGATTCTTTTTAACTTGTAGATTCAGTACTTCAATCCACATTTAATGAATGAAAAAATTGTGGTCATAGTCCATCGTTTACTCCAAACCTGTATGACATACTGGACTTCCTTCTGTCAAAACCACCTCAAATGTTAGCTTCTAGTATAAGCAAAAATATTTAATTAGTTACTTAGTTAAGTTTGTTGATTATTTTAGTTTTTATTTATTTCAATTTGTGGACTGTATTTTATTTAATTTTATTTATTTGTTTTTGGACTGGTTCATGATTTGCAATCGTAAAACCTACAGAAATTCAGCATGTGTTAATATTTCCCAGATTGTGCATAAAGTATTTTTTTCCCCAGCTGTTTTATTTATTTAGCTGGCTTTTTTAACTGGTTCTTGATTCCCAATCCTAAACAGTAAATAACTTCAGTATTTGGTAATATTTGCCAGATTTATTTTATTTCATTTAAATTTTGTTTAGCTTTTTGATTCCCAATCAATGTACATAATGTCAGCATGTGCAAATATTCCCTAGACTGAACATTTAGATTTTTTTTTTCAGCAATTGTATTTTATTTTATTGTATTTTATTTTAGTTTAGTTTAGTTCCCAATCCTAAATTGTGCAGAACTTCAGCATGTGCAAAATATTTCCCAGACTGAACATTTAAGCATTTATTTTATTTTTACGCTATTTTATTTTATTTTACTGCTTGCTAGAAATAACCTGTAGTTCATAACAGTTAAAAGGATTGGATTAATGTGACAGTAAACTACAGTAGTTCTCATTTTGGTTGTAGAATGCAGTTGTTCTTCTATTTAATAATAATTAGTGTGCACACAACCGTATTTAGCCGTATCACGCTCAGGTACACAGCAGGCCACTCAACCTCGCCTGGCCACAAGCAGCCCAGCGGCCTCATTCAGAATGAATGGCACGTTCCTAATCAGCAGAGCCTGTGAGGGCCGCTGAGCTGTTCCACATGTGCGAGGAGGAGCGTCAGATCGAATTAGAGGCGGACAAAGACTCTTTCTGCATACAGGTGTACGGTGAGTGAAGTGTTAAAGAGATCTCTTATGCGGGACGCCCCCCTCCCCGAGTGGCCGCTTGAGTGAGACTCTTTGTGCTGATGTAGCGTTTGCAACGTCTGGCACTTGTTCTGTTTGTTTACGTCTGGATCCTAATTGAAAAGGCTGTTTAGGCTGGTCTATCGATTCACACAGAATGTGCTGCACTGTTTGTGCTTGTCACAAATATGGATTTTCAATGGAAAAGATAGGACACACACTCTTTTATCTGAGCTACTTATACTCATCCAGGCTTTTATTCTGAAGATATTTTACTACCATAGTATAATGTGTATGTAATTTGTGTTTGCAAGAAAAACTACGTATTTATTATTTACAATAGTGAAAACATTTTCTAAAGACTATGAAGACACATGGTGGTTAAAGGGGTTTCTATGGTGCTCTGGGTGATTGAATGTGTTGCTAGGTGTTTTCTAGGGTGTGCTGGGTGGTTTAGAGGTATTTTAGGTAGTTGCTAGGGTGCTCTAAGTTGTTTTAATGCATTTTTAGGTGGTATAGGTGTTTGGTTGCTAAGGTGCTTAGCATAAGGTGCTTTAATGTAGAGTATTTGAGGTTGTTACAAGGGGGTTGTGGATTTTAGAGCATTTCTAGGTGGTTGCTAGGTTGCCTTGGTGGTTTTAGGTGGTTTTGATTGTTTTTTTAGTCATTGTAGGTGTTGCTAGGTGGCTTTTGGGGTGTCTCCTGGTTTTACTAGACAGTTTTTATGTTGTTCTATGTTGTAGTTATTGCAGGAGGGTTTCTAAGGTGTTCTGTGTGATTGTAGGTGTTGTTAGATTGTTTCATGGGTGTTCTGGGTGGTTGTAGTTGTTACTAGGTGGTTTTGAGGGTGTCCTGAGGTTTTACTAGAGGGTTTCTAAGGTGTTCTGTAAGTGTTATGCAGTTTCTATGGTATTCCGCGTGATTGTAGGTGTTGCTAGGCTATTTCCACACTGTTCTGTGTGGTTGTAGTTGTTTAATAAGTGGTTAGCAAAACATACAACCAGTAAACCCTAGAAACCACCTAATAACACCTACATTTAACCCCCTTACCCTAAAATCTAGAGACACCCTAAAAGCCACCTAGCAACACCTACAATCACTAAAAAACAATTAAAACCACCACAGTGGCCTAGCAACCACCTAGAACCACCTAAAATCTCCCACAACCCCCTTTTAACAACCTCAATAAAGCACCTTATGCTAAGCACCTCAGCAACCACCAAAGTAGTAGAAAGTAAAAAGTTGTAAAAAAGAGTAAACGTTGCTTATATTTGTGATACTCAGTACAAGTACACTGTAGCCAAAAAATACTTCAAGTACAGTACTTAGAAAAAGTACAGTAAGTAAGTCCATGTACTCAAATACTTTACACCACTGGTGATTGTAGATGCTGCTGGGTAGTTTATATGGTGTTCTAGATGATTGTAGGTGTTACTAGAGAGTTTCTAGGGTGTGCTGTGTAGTTGTGGGAGTTGCTAGCTGTTTTTTTTTTTTTTTTGCTTTTGCATGATTGTAGGTGTTACTACAGAGTTTCTAGTGTCTTCTGGGTAAATGTATGTGTTTCTGTGTGGCTTCTGAGGTTTCCTAGGTAGCTCCCGGTGTTACTAGATATTTTTTTTTATGTCATTCTGAGTGGCAGTCTTTTGAGCCTTTAAAAAGGCTGTCAGTCTAGCAGGTCCGTTGACAGCTTCCCAGTTGAATATTCTGCAACGACAAGAGAGCATGAACTCGGACAGGAAGTCTTGAAAATGTGTTTTCCTCCAGCAGACTCTATACATCAGACGAAGGCTCCGAAAGCGAAAAGCTGCATGTGCAATCCAGCCGTGCCCTCTTATGCTCGCGCTGTTATAAGGTGCACCTGGCTGTGATTATTGCACGCCGATATTCATTGGCCTTTTCCAAAGACTCAAAGGCGATTGGTCTCTCATGCGACATCCCATATGTAACGTCGAAGTGAACTCGACTGAAGGGGAACCAGTGTTGTGCAAGTTACTTCCAAACTGAAATATATTATATATTACTTGTTATTGTTATTTAAAAGTAATTTCTTACATTACAATATTACTGATTCAAAATTGTAATGTGTTACATGACTCTTGTATTACTTTTGAGGTACTTTCTGAGTCCGTGTCACAAAGTTAAATTTCCTGACTCGCCATCTCCTCTGATGCACCTGATGTCATCTTTATGGATTAAAATTCTAATGAAAGAGATTTGTTTTCGATTTCTTTAGGTTTTTTTTTTTTTTGGTAAGTGGTCATTTAAAGCTTTTTGTACTTATTTATTTTTTCTACTAAGTTTCAGTTTTTTGTGAAGCGTTCCTCTTCAAGATATTGTCAGTGCACCCAAATAAATGTAGACCCTGTACTGTTCTAAATGATGTAATACTCTGAATAAAATCCATTTTGTTTCCACTGGAGCTGCTTTAACGTTTAAACATTGTTATATGCTTGAAATGTTTTTATTGCATTTAGGCAGGTTGTTAGGTATAAGCTGTTTTGGTAGAGGGAAAAAAAAAGACTGCTCGGGCCACTGGCCAGTGTGAACTGGGCGGAGCTAATAGCCTCAGACCTCGAACACAGAGGATGAAATCATGCCACTCTTTCCACTTCTGGGCCAGTAAAGGAGTGTATTCTGGGTGCGTTCTAGCATTCTTAGGTCTCTTACTATCTGGTGTGAAAAGAGTCTCTGTGATCGTCTGGACTGTAGATGTGGCTTGGGTTTGTTCTTCAGTGTGGGGTCTGTGGGATTGTTCCACCTGTTTAATAGTCCACCAGGACACAATAGTTAGTCTGAGCACTCCGCAAAATACTTCCCTCAGCAACACGCATTATTTGAGGAATCATCTTGGTACGAGTTATGTGCTTGAGTGACTTGTTCCCTGAGCAGCAGTACTTGTACTAGTGAAGTCTTAGCAAGCACCACTAACTACACCACTAACCCCCGTTCCATCCCCCGGCTGCTTAGCGACCCTGATTTTATAATAGTGGAGGCCCTAATTGCTTGGTTTCACAGTCTTTAGTCTGCGTGGAACTAATTCTGTCTGGGCATGCAGCTTAATTCTCCACACTGGCCTAAAGCTGTTTCTCAAGCCCTCCACCCCCAGCAGCACAGAGACTCCTGATCCCGCTCTACTTAGTGTCTGGGACTGTGCAGTGACTCATTTCTCCTGAATACATGCACCTCTCTTCTAAAGGTTTAGCCGTTCTGGTGTTCAGAGCACCGCTGGCAATCAGGCAATGTGTCAGCAAATCAGCAGAAATCAGCTTACCATATCATGAAGTCACGTAATGTTGATGTCTTAGGCAGATGACCTCTACTGTACAAATATTATTATTAATATTACTAGTATTTTTGTAACAGTGTTATTTTAGTATTATTTAAATCTTTTATGGTATTTAGTAGGGATGTAACGGTATTATAAATACCGTCGTTCCGCAATATAAATTTTTTCGATAATACCGTGGTAGCATGACTCGATAAAACGATAGGTCTCCTGAGAAACTTTTTTTCAGGCGAATGGACTGAATGGGAGGTATTACGCTATACGCTCAGCCCAAGCGTGCCCATCATTCTTTGCAGTCTGTTGTTGTCGCTACAGATCAGTGTTGCCTACTTAGCGACTTTGTCTCTATATTTAGCGACTATTCAGACCCCCTTGGTGACATTTTTCCCTAAAAGCGACTAGCGACAAATCTAGAGACTTCTTGGACAAACCTCAGCGAGT
>JAUYWG010000066.1:1771006-1784864 GCA_034779775.1 Enteromius afrohamiltoni | reverse complement strand
TAATATAATACAATAAAATACAAATTTTCATATTATGAAAATGTAATATATATATATATATATATATATATATATGTGCAGCTTTTTTTCTTTTTTTTGTTCAAGATTGAGATGTTTTAAGAGCATTTATTCATTTATTTTTATGGAACAAGTTCTGAATTGCCGGATTTATGTTAGTCCAATGGTTTGTTTGCATTATTACTAATATTTTTGGTTGTATGTGGCATTTTACATACAGCAAAACTGTACTATAAACATAATGCAGTTCATGATAATATTTTCAGCAATATATTTTTACAGTAGTGTAAACGAACAACATTTAAAATAGTGTAGAAAAGTAGCTGCAGTATTATTATCAAGATTATTATTTTCTGTTACACAATTAAAACAAATATTACACATTTTTTCTACATAAATATCTTGGTTATTTTAATCACATTTTAATACTTGCATTTAACAAAAAACACACAAAAAAGTAAATACACAGAGCCTAAAAAATACATAAAAAGTGTGAAAAATATAAAAATTCCTCCTATCCTAATAAATAATTTTTTAGGATCGATAGCATATTTAGTGTTTCTTTCAGACATTGAAAAGCCTGCTTAAAATATTCAAACACAAACTTTAATATGCTGTTATCACAAACTTGAATAAAATGCATAGAAACAGGCACAAAAAAAACCCAAAACAGATTTTATCACTGCTTTGATAACACAGCAGCGAGTTTAGCGCAGGAATGTATAAAAGCATGTCTTCTGAGCTCTGTTTCTCTCACACACAGGCAGTGTTGTTTACTGACTTGCCATTGTACACGTCTCAGTGTCTCTCTCTGTTTTATTTGAATATGAATGGCCCGGGGCCCGGAGAAGTGCAAGATATACAAATCACCGTCATTGATGTAAAGTAGGTGGCGACACGCTGAAAACGGAGTCACTGGCCCCGCTTTCTTCACACATTGTTTCACACAAAGGCTCATTTTGGTCATCCAAGCCTCGATTGGCCGAGATTGGATTAATTTGCTTACGCTGAGATTGATGAATTGCCTCGGATTTAAAATAATATCTCTCAGACTCCGTCTGTTGTGAATTCAATCAAAATTACATCCGCGTGGCCTTTCAGACTGTTATTTTTAGCTTTGGCTCTGGAACGCTCTTCCCACGGCCGCGTAAATGTCCCGAACGGCCCGTGGTTAGCGCTCTCTATTGTCAGAGCCCTGAGAGCTGAATGGCGTGGAGTTAAACAAACGGAGAGACTCCTCACCTCTTCTATCTCGCTGAGCAAACACGAGCCGATCGGGCTGGACCGGAGCAAACAGCGCCCTCACAAAAGAGTTCTGAGACAGACGCCGCCGGGGCTCTTCTGAGGTCAGCTGTTTATCTGCTGAGGGTTCATGTAATATGCTAGGGCCGCAAATGGGCTGAGAACGTCTAGAGTTGATCCACATGTAACTGCTGGGATGTACATGTTCGTTATTGTTTTGTTCGGTAGCTCACAGAGTACAGAGATTTACTAGGAGCTCTGGTTCAATCCTGTGGAACTACGCTTCAACTAAACACTTCAAATCTGTGTAAAAAGAAGCTGAAATGACACACTTGCATCAACAAATATATCAGTTTTGCATTTGTTGACACTAACGGGTAGGTTTATGGTTGGATTTGGTGTAGGGCGTATTTCCAACATGAGAACATTGACTTTTAGTGACAATCCATGGATATTTCAATTCTGAGCCTCCTCAATACGTACCTATATCAACATAATAATAACGTGCCAGGGTGCACGCATTAAAGCTGTGTTTTAGAAACTGCAGCGACACTTGCAGTAAGGCATGTAAAAACAGTGTTGCACAAAACGTGTACATAGGTACATATTATTATGAGACCAGTTTGGAATTTTCACTCAAGATGCGTTGACACATACTATCTGTGCTTTATGTGCATGCATAGTTTGTATTAGGGCTGCACAATTATGACAAATATCATAACTGTTGATCATTTCCTTATATATTGACATGAATTAAAATATAATTTATAAAATGTAATTTATTATTAATTATATTGTAATTTATTATATTATTTTCTTGTTTAAAGTTTTTTTTAGGTGTAAAATGTTGTTTGTGTGTACATATAAATATAGTGTGTGTGTATATATATATATGATATGAGAACATCTAATGTAGAATATTCTCAGTTCTCATACACACACACACACACACACACACACACACATATATATATATATATATATAAGTTCTAGGGATGCAACGGTTTTCGGTGGTTTATCGAACCGTTCGGTTTGCCCTGTTCAGTTCGGAACACCCACGTGAACCGCCATATTTTCGTAGCCTATTTGAGGCATTAAACTTTCATTTTAATTAAAATGGGCATTTTCTGTGTATTAAGCGTATAGACAATCAGGTGATGGTCAGAACTTCTCAAGACTAGTGATGGATGAAGTAGTTTAAAGTGTTAAGGTTAGATGATTTATTTAACCCAGTGGTGTTGTAAACGTTCAGCATAAGTTTAAAGTGTTCTCTTATCTGTTTGATACGGCACATTGTGATGCTACCTCAGCAATTATTGAAATGGACAATTGTCCACCACTTAGTGATACATTTTTTTATTATAGTTGTTTGTTTTGATAGTGTATTTAGAAAACTTAAGTATTTTCTTGTTGCTGTCAATATTTATTTGAATAATGTTCATGTTTACTTTCCCCCTTTATACTGCACTTTTTATATTGTCCGTTTTTGAAAGTGGGCAAAAAATCTTAAAAAAAAAATAAAAATTGTTTTTTGACTTAATCTGTACCTTTTTTACATTTAATATCGTCTCTGTACCTTGATAACTTGAAACAGAAAGGGCAAATGACCTCCCGCTATGTTAGAGCTCACATACAGGTACAGTAATATTGATGTAACGAAACCGAACCAAACCAGCTCCCAATAAGAAATTAAATTACACACTGAGATTTGATCGTACAGGTAAGAGCAATATATCAATCGAATCTGTGAAGGGTCTACTTTAATTTGTATACACATATAATAACAACACAACTTTGTGCATTGAGAAAATTAAGAAAACAAACGGGGTGCGCTGCCTGCCGCGATGGTTTACATGATCTTCAATCAGCAATGAGTCATTAAAATGAACTGAAACTCAGCAAAAACTCCACAAAGAGACATGAGAGTTATATCTGTAGAAAGCTTGATATGTGTACTACACTAAGACAGTCTAATCGAAAACAAATATCCGTGCTAAAGTAATTTATATGAAACCAGCACGATGTCCAGTCTTTCGCGTCTCCTTCATTATGTCTTAGGGTATGATAATAAACAATAGGTATGATAATCATCCACGCGGACCGCGCCACATGTAAACACCCACATCAACACAAACAAAGCAGCGAGAGTTCAGCTGAAGTTCATCCCAGATTCTGTACGCTTGGTGCTGAGAGGAATAAGACAGAATTCACCTCAGAAAAAGATGTGCTGTGATAAATAAATACCTCAAGAAGACGCTCTCAGAGGAATAAACTTTGGATTACCTCAGACAAGAAGAATGCAGACTCAGAGCTACGGAGTGATCATTATAATAAGAGTAATGAGTAATTTCTTTATTAGTTAGCTTGGTATTGTGGCATAAACAATTTCAGTTGTTGTTTTTTTGCACTATTCTTAGACTTTTATATTTTAACATGTAATTTATGTATAATTTGTGATCACAGCTATATTTTCTGTTATTGTGACTGCAGTAATGCTTTGTAACTTTGTAACTCAGTAACTTTGATTGTTCCTAATAAACTGTTTAACTGAACTGGCGCTCTAGCCAGCAGGTGGTGGTACTGCACCTGTTGACACTGTATGCCCACCACTATTAAAATACAAAGAAGAAGAAGGAATTCAGTGTTCAGTCAGTCAGTTGTTTACGTTAGAATTTTGAAATATTTATGTTAATAGTTCTGCTTCAGAGGATATGTGTTAACCCCTCATAGGATAGTTTTACCTTGCAGTACTTGCGGATATATATGATGATTTATGTTGCTTCAAAATAATGCCCACTGTCCACCCACATGGCCTAGCTTGGAAGAACCAGGATCATTTTTTTAAAACTCTGACTGTGTTCGTCTGAAAAAAGAGAGTCATGAGTTAAATATGGGGTAATTTTCACTTTTGGGTGAACTATTCCTTTAATTAGCACTAATAAATGGGTAATATTCTAGTAATAATGCACGCTAATAATAGGTGTAACTGTAAAATAAAGTGTTAAGAATATAATAATTAATATTGATAATTGTGACCCATACAATCAATGAGTTTTTGGCAATTGCTACAAATATATCCATGCTACTTATGATTGCTTTAGTGTTAAACATTTATACACACACACACACACATACGCGTCTGAGTGTGTAGTTGACAGGAGCTCAGGTTTGATGAGTTCATCAGATGTAGGTACAGACCAGTCTTCGGACCGAGCGCCGCTTCACATCCACCATCTGCTCAGCGGGATCCGGCTCATTCATCCCCAGCAAGGGTTAAAATGTGCTCCGAACACCTCTGCGAGAGCGCCTCTTTCTCTGCCCATTGTTTGGTGGCGGGGAAAAGAGAGGTTAACTCCTGGTGATAAAGGGCCTCTGCCCCCCGCCATGACTGAATGAGGGAGTGAATGAATGAATAGAGAAGGAGGGATGTAACACTAGCTCTCACCCTGCACTCTATGTATATTAGCTGGGCTTGAAGGACCCATAGACAGACACCGTCAATTGGCACATCCAGTCCTGGTCACCATATGGCCGGTGGCCTATAGAAAGAGCTCTGTTCAGCCTCCCTCCGCTCACATGTGTGCAAGAAGCCATTATACATGCGGCCCGTGGCCTGCTACTGATAGGTACAGAGCCTCCCTTACAGAGGGGCTTTCTTTCAGGGGCAGGATTGAGTTGCTTATGGAGACAGAGAGAGAGTTGGGGTAGTCTGGGTCAGGTTTTGGCAGTAAAGCTGGAAATTGGGGCTTTTAGTTTTAAAGAGAAGTAATTTGCATTAAAGTCTTGCATTAAAGGATTTTTTCAAGATGACAAAACATTATTTTAAATTTACATATTGAAAAATATTCAATATTTATTAAAGTGATTTAGCACTGTATTTAATTATAAAATTATTATTTGTAATATATCATTTGATATTATTTAATTAGAATTGAAGTAAGCTGGATATTTCAGAGCAGTAAAAAAAACATGTATTATTAACAATTTAATAACAATAATAATAATAATAATTTTTATTATCAGCATTAAACGTGCTATTAAAAATATTTTCAATTTATAAAATATTGAAATATTCTATATTTAAAATGTATTATTCATATTTAGCATAAAATATATTACATTTCTAATTTTTAATGAACAAAAAAAAAAAAAAAAAAATTTGTTTGCATAAACACTAAAATAACATTACCATGGTGTCTTTATTTCAAATGACAACATGATTATCTAGCTTATCTTTAATAATTAATTTGCACCAAAGTTGGTAATAATATTAATAAATTAATATTATTACTATGTAATTATAACATATAATATTTTTATAATATTTTATTATTTAACTAATATTTATTTGGAATATACCCCAATTCCAATTCAACACTTAGAATTATGTCTTTTTTAATGATTGCACTACTTTTTTTCCATGCAACGCGGTTTTAACAAGCCAGCGAGAAAAATGTTCATAAAAACAGAGCATGAAGATATTTTGGAGCTCGTGAAATCACACAAAAACGTCTTCATTCGATGTCCAAAGCCCTGGTTCGCAGATGCTTTTCACACGTTTAGGGGTATTTCCCAGCTCAACTCAAGCAGAAAACGTCCGTTCACACGCTGTTCAAGCTAAACAAAAGCTGTCGGATTAAACCAGCCGCTGACCCGGATCCTGTTGACTCGGCTTCAGCTACTAAACCAGACTGGACCAGAGCGCTAGGCCAGAAATGAACCAGATGCTCTCAGCATTGCTGTACTTCTATATAGCATGTATTGAATGCGACCCCCTTCAGGTCACGACCTGAGCTCTTTTCGATCGGATGGCATCCACACGGATCAGATTGCAGCAGGTGGATGAGCGCTTCCTCGGTGGGTGGTTTTAATGGGCGCTTCCGTGAAGTGTTGTTTCAGTCAGATATCTTACTTAAACAAGCCTATTGTGTCTGTATCTGCAACTGTGTGTGTGTGTGTGTGTGTGTGAGGGAAACTTTCCACAGTCAGTGTGCATGCCTGTGTTTCTATATCGAGGAGTTTCAGAAGCTATGTTTTTTGTATTTATTGGATGTAAATTGGTTTGTTTATATATTTATTAAGACTGAGTCTGAGCAAATACCATTTACAATAAATAAATACATATCTCTGAAGGCTGAATTTACAATAAATTAATAATTATTGTTAATTGTGTAATTAAAATATTTAATATAAAATATTTTAGTTATTAAGAAAGGGTGAGTAAATACTAATTGCAATAAATGAATACATAAATAATTCTGAAGACAAAATGTACAGTGAATAAATATGTATTGTTAATTGTGTAATGTAATTTAGAATGAAGATGAGTAAATAATAATTATAATAAAAAAGTGCATAAATATTTTAAATAATTACAGTGACGTTTATCTATATCTATTTCTTTTTATTAATTTATTATGTGTATATTTATTAAAAATGAGGGTAAGTAAATACTTAAATACTTAAAAATTATACTTGTTCATTTAGTTATTTATTGCAAATTATGCAATTTCTTTATTTGGAATGTGAAATCATTTAAAATAATTGCATTATTTCCTCATTATTTTATGTTTTTTAATTTTAAAAATGTTAAAAATGTTTTTTAACATTTTTAATTAAAACATATTTTTATTTTGTTCATTTTTAGCATTATTAATTGTAAAAAAATATATAAGCACTATCATATATATGAATATTTTGATTAATTAATTAATTTTATTTATTTATTACTGAATAGAAATGTTTTAGTCTGTTCCTCACACAGATCTATGACAAGATTTCAGAAAACTTGGAATATATTGTATGGGTTATAATGTGTATTGTAATGATGATTTCTTTTTATGAAGCAGATACTAGTGCTCCACAGAAGAGAGGATGGAGTAAAAGCTGATCTTGTTAATAAAGAGGGAAGCGGTTGTTGGTTTTGTACGGCTCAGAGATGTTTGGACAGGCTTTGTTTGGACTCACGGCTCAATGAATCAGAACTGAAACGTTGTATTGTTATTCTGTCAGCCGTTTAACTCGGACAGGAAGCTCTCAGGCCTGCGTGTGAGCCGTCTGCAGCTGATTTTTCTCCATCAGCATCAGGTAATGCGAGTCTGACGGCGGCATGATGCCAGAAAACGCCGTTTTATCTTCGATTCGATCCTTTTTGATCCGGCAAGCAGCGTGCTTATCGAGCAGCACACATGGCTTGCATTTAAACATTAAAGCTGATGATTATGAGATTAAATCTGCGCTCTCGTTGCGTCCAGAGGTCAAAGTAAGACTTAAAAGCTTCTGAAGTGAAGCTGGTCTCTTCTCGTACAGCCTGATTGCAGGTTTGACGGTGGCTGAACTGGAATGAACCGCAGCTGATTTGCACAATAACTGCTAAAACCACTGCTTTCTTATTTACTGGAGCTCATAAAGTTCCCGATCGAAAGCTGATGCTTTATGAATACCTGTAAAATGCAGAGCATTATGGGCTGTGAGGATGCAGTGATAAACGCAGGCTGTTAAAATCTTTTATGGTGTGGTGAATATTGCTATACTCGCAATAAAATGAGAAACAAGGTACCTGGGAAAGGAAAGCAGACTCGTTGTACGCCGCAGGGGTTTGTTGACTGCGGTCAGTGTGTCGTTATCATATTCTGTTACGCAAATTGTGTTTGCATTACATATTTACACTAGCAGTTCAAAAAATTGGGGTTTGGGGTTAGTGTATTTTTTAGTTTTGTCATGTTGAAAGGAGTGTCTAATGCTCACAGATGCTGCATTTGTTTGATCAATAATACAGTAAAAACACAGAAATATTTTGAAACATTATTATAATTTAAAATGATATGTTTTCTGTTTGAATATATTTTAAGATGTTATCTATTCCTGTTATCAAAGTAAAATTTTCAGTTTTTTATTGTTCTATTTCGCATACAATAACAATAATGAGAATAATATTCAGAATATGCATATAACAAATAACAAAATGATCACATTATGGTTAATTGGTAATTTCTTAGTAATAATAAGAATTAAAATAATATAAAAGCTATAAATACTAAATAAATAATAAAGAATGCATTATATAAACATACACACACACGTATATATGTATATATATATAAATGAAGTGGCATTAATTTATGTGATCATGATATAAAAATAATAAAAAATACTTTTTTTTAGCATTTGAAAATTAATTGAAAATGAAAAAGACCTAAATATGTGTATTGATTATAAATATTATAATGGCATTAGGATTATAATAAAAATTATAATAAGAAAAAATTTGATAGTGTGATACCGCCAGGGTAGTGAGGCTCAGCGTGGTAGTGAGTGTCGTCAAGGCCTCCTCGTTGATGCCTTGAACCAAAGCTGCTGGTCGCTGGTCTTCTGTGATGAAGCACTAGAGTCGTCGGAATCCATTTGCAGGCTTTTAGTCAGAGAGTAGTCAAACAGGCGTAGATCAGTAAACAGGCAGACAGGTATGATAGAGACAAGGCAGTAAATCGTAGTCATGTTACAGGCATCAATAGAGTTCATCAATAGTCAGGCAGCAAGAGTCCAGTCTGAATAAACAATCCAAAAACACACCAGAAATTCCAACAGGGTAAATGTTCAGAATTATCACAGATGTAAAATAAGACTTCGCGTAGAACAAGTGTCTGCACTCTGCTTTTATAGGGCAGTGAATGCCGAACACCTGGCGGAGCAATTGGCCCAGGTGCGTGGTTCTTGCTGCTCAAGAAACATTTATTATTATTATATACCAGTGTTAAATAACAGTTGTGCTGCTTCATATTTTTGTCAAAACTTTGTATTTTAATTTTCAATATTTTTTGATTAATAGAAAGTTCAAAAGAACAGCACTTATCTGAAATGTAAGATTAATATTAATAATTTCTTTCAATATTTTACAAAAAAAAAAAAACTAGTTCTAAAAGTCAATTTTTAACAGAGTTCCAGAACTAAATAATGATATTATTAATAATATGTCTTTACTTTTACTTTTGATCAATTTATTGTATCTTTGCTGAAAAAAAGTAATTAATTCTTATAAAAATAAATAAGTTCAACACAGATTCTAAGAAATAAAGGTTTGTTTTTTTTCAGTAGACATTTGTTTTGGATGTTCATAAATATTGAAACAGTGTATGTCATAAGCTGCCAGTATTTTTGTTTGCCTCAATCCTTCCAGAAATGTGTTGTGTCTGTGAGTGCTGACTGTGACTCGTATTAAACAGACTTTTCCTCAAGGAATGACCGTGGATGACTTTGCTTGAAGCAGAAAAATCACCTCTCTCTTCAGTAATCATATTAAAAGCGTTTTCTTTCTGAATGAGTATAAAGATTCATCTAGCTTCTGGAAGCGACGGCAGCTGGCAGCTTACTGGAACAAGCAGACCGAGTTTAATCATTTATGGGAAGATTAATTTGATGTGAGTGTGTCTTGGCTGAGCTCTCCAGGAGTGTGTGTGTGTGTGTACACGCGTAAGATTGTTAAAATGTCTCCTCTGCTCAGATAAATGTGTAACAAACAGAAGCTCACAGAATCAGGACTTGTTCAGGATGCTGCAGCCTTTTATTTTAGAGCATTTAGAAGTTCATTATAGAACTCTATGCATCTAGAATGTATCTACTTTAAATAAATAACTCCAAATAATTAAATAATTACAAAACTAGAATCCTAAAAGGGTCTTTGGATGCCCATTGTTCACAAGTGCTTTGAAAAGCCTATAACATACATTGGTTAAAGTGTAAACAACACCCTTTTGACCCTGTCAAAACGGTTTTAGTGTATGTCGCTTTAAATGCAAATGAGCTCTGCTAACTCCACCCCTCTCTTTTTTGTGGGGTATAGAGATATTTTTCCTGTTGCATTTCCTCTTACAATCTCACCTGTTTTGTTTTTTTTAGTTTTCACATTTTTGGTTCACAGTGTTAGAAATCTTTTTATTAATATTTTTAATTAGTTACAACTTTTATATTCTGTTTTAATAAATGTTTACATGTTTTAACGAATATGTATATACAGATTTTATTACATTTTATATTATTGACATCTTTTTCATCATTTTAAATAAAGATGGAAGTTTTTTGGAATCCTAGCTTCACAGATTTACATCAGCATCTTGTAAAACGTGATTCAGTTTTTGGCTCAGGTACAGTAAGTGCTAAGATGATTTTTCATACCTTAAGCTCTCCTTCCTCATCTTCATCCTTCTGTTTCCTCTTCCTAATCCTTCTCCTATTCCTTGTCCTCTTTGTTTTCTACCTCATCCTTCCTCTTCTTCCTCCTCCTCCTCATCCCTCTCCTATTCCTTGTCCTCCTTGTCTTCTTTCTCTTTCCACTTCCTCCTACTTCTTCCTTCCTCCTCCTATTCCTCGTCCTCCTCCTCTTCCTCCGCATCCCTCTCCTATTCCTCGTCCTCATTCTCTTCCTCCTCCTTCCTCCTCTTCCTCCTTCTTCTCCTCCCTCTCCTCCTCCTCCTCTTATTCCTTGTTCTCTTCTCTCTCCTCTTTCCTCCTTCCTCCTCTTCCACCTTCCTCTGCCTCCTCCCCCTCCTCCTTATCCCTCTCCTATTCCTCTTTCTCCTTCCTTATCTTTCTCATCTTCCTCCTTCTTCATCCTCTTCCTACTCCTTCTCCTTTTCCTCCTCCTCCTCCTTTCAGTTAAATAAATGAAAGTGAAAAATGTTGCCTTGACAACTAGCTGAGATAAATTGATAAATTTTTTTCAGTAATTTCTATACCATTTCAATTAAGGTGTTTCAAGTAGCAGAAAATTATTTTGAATTATTTCAGTTTTATCTATAATAACACTGACAGACACACACACACGTTGTTTTTTGTGGTTTATGGAGACCCTCCATAGGCGTAATGGTGTTTATACTGTACAAACTTGTCCTACACTGACCCTACACCTAAACCTACCCCTTACAGGAAACCGTGTGCATTGTTAGATTTTCAAAAAAACACCATTTAGTATGTTTTTAAGCCTTTTTATGCACCCCTTAAAATGCATTAAATATGCAGTATGTTAGCATTCCATTCAGAACACAGACAGACTTTGAGTTCTCACATGAGGTTTTGTGTCCCAGATGAAGCTCAGGGTCTTTCTCAGACGCCGTGGCCAGCTCAGAGAGCTCGTATCAGTCAGAGAGACTCCATCAGTGCAAGATAACCAGAAGAGATGCTGCTCTCCCCTTATCTGTTTTAGCTTGGAAGATTTACGCTCACACACACACTAAGATACGCAGCCGGAGGTCACGGGTTCAGATGCAAATGTCTAAAGAGGCCGTTTGCTCAAATTTATTCGTGTTGCCCGTACAAAACATGGAGATCATCTTCACCCCCCCCTCTCTGCTTTCGGCCGTGAACTCTCTCTGCCCAGTCACCCGATCTGTAAAAACAAAACATAAGTGAATAATAACCATGAGCTATATCATGGCGAGCTGGTAAACGCAGTGACCTCAGTTTTCAGAAATATTACCCTGCGAATGCATCTGTGGCTCTGGAGCAGCTGTGCCAAGATCAGCTGAAAATATCCCAACAACACACTCTGACGAGGAAAGCCTGCTGTAGAGATCAATCTGAGCTCCAATAAAGATCAGCGAGGTTCATTTGAGAATTCGAAATTTCATTGACATTCAATATAAAAGGCATTTATTTAAAAACATAATTTTAGAACTCATTATTGTATATTATTTGCAAAGGAAAATGTCTTATTGTTCTTATTGTGCTATTACATAGGGTTCTGTACAAATAATTGATTAACTTCAGACTGACGGGAAAAAAATAACCATTACATTTTTTAAAATTCTTTTTGGATCATAGTATTGTGTGATAACATGATAACTGTGTTACACTTTTTTTTTTAAGTAATTCCTTATTTTATTCAGCAAAGATGCAATGAATTGATCAGAAAGACATATTTTTAATAACTGTGGAACTGTTATTGTCACAGTTGTGTAAAGCAAAGCACGGTGAGAGTGCCTGGAGCAAGTTAACAATATTTTAATATTAACAATGATCAAGGATAAGAGTTACACGCACTTACACACTGCCGATGACGGACGAGGACTGAATAACAGAAGGCAACTTATAAAGGGAAGACAATCACAGAGCTACACACACTTGAACGGAATACTTAATCAAACGAAACTAGATGACAGAGAGCATGTGGGGAATTGACAGCAAAAACATAAATGCATACATGTAACAGTTATAGACTTTTGTTAAAATAATGAAAGATATGATTAATATTAATTGTACGTTTCAAAAAAATGTTGGAACTTTCTATTAATCAAAGAATAATGAAAAGTAAAATGCATCTCAGTTTCAACAAAAATATGAAGCAGCACAACACTGATAATAATAATAAAAGTTTCTTGAGCAGCGAATCTGTATATTAGAATGATTTCTGAAGATCATGTGACAGTGAAGTAATGATGCTGAAAATTCATATATTACATCTTAAAGTTCAGTCAAAGGATTAATCCAAAGGAAAAGTTTTTGTTTACATACTATTATGTATATGTCAATACATACACATACAGCATGTATATATATATATATATATATATATATATTTATGTTTATATTTATTATATTCAATTATATATTGTATAAATATATTTGATATAAAAACGTAACATTTAAAAAAATATATATACATGCATGTGCGTGTATTTTTTTATGTACATAACAAATACTGTATACACAGTACACACACACACACACACATATTATGTAAACAAAACTTATTTTGGATGAGATTAATCATTTGGTAGCATTACTTAAAATATATTCAAATAATAAAAAGTTGCTTTAAATTGTAATATCATTTCACAATTTTACTGTTTTTAGTGTATTTTTTTACTTGATCTGATCAGGAGCCAAACTTTCGTAAACCATCATTTATACACTTAGTAAAATTATTTAGCAGTAAGTATTAAAATATCTCACCGTATTAATGTTCAAACTACTTTTCTGTATTTTTCAAAACACATAGCAGTATTTTTAATACACAGAAACCTCCCCAGAGAGGATTTTGTCTGTGCATTAATAAACATGCCAACAGCAATGTTTTCATTGTGAGACTGAGAGAGAGAAGCAGCAGCCGATGGTTTTCTCTGTCCTCCAGGGTCGTGTTGTTTCAGCAGCCACTGACCGTCACACCGCCGCTAATATCTTGTTTTATGAAAAATGACCTCTCGCATCCAGCTTTTCTACTGCAAGTATGTGTAGTTTCACACAAACTGTGTGTTGTTTGTTATGTATGATGAACTGAAACGGACAAATATGTGGGCTGTTGAGTGAAACTGAAGAGCTTTGTGTTCGCTAACCACAGTGTACTGTAAGAGAAACTTTAATACAGTCTGAGTTCAGTTAGAGGTTTGATTCTTGCTAAGTGCTTAGATAGCCCTGATACTGAGCGAGTGTCACCCAGAGGCTGACAGCGGCATTATGAACAGCTTTAATAGAGATGTAACACAGGACATGATGTGAGGCATGTTATTTCAGTTCACCAAAAAATGAATATCAGTTACCCTTTCAGTCGAATCACTTCGACGTTACATATGGGAACTCGCCAGAGAGACCAAATGCCTTTGAGCTT
>JAUYWG010000066.1:1759789-1770906 GCA_034779775.1 Enteromius afrohamiltoni | reverse complement strand
GCACGCCAATATTCATTGGCCTTTTGTATAAAGCTCAAAGGCATTTGGTCTCTCTGGCGAGTTCCCATATGTAACCTAGACGTTACCCCATGATTTACTCACCTTCGAGGTGTATACGACTTTCTTCTTTCAGACTAATGCAATCAGAGTTTTATTTAAAAATGTCTTATCTCGTCCAGGTTTGTTGAGATTTTGAGGTCCATTAAACGTGGATTTTGGAGGGTGAATAAAGGCTCTCTGAAGCAAATCATGGGGTAATTAAAATGTTTGGATTAACTGTCCCTTTATGGGGTGCTGTGTGTACATTAATGAGGACAAAAATGAACTTGCATGATTTTAGCAAATGGCTGCAATATAACAAAGAGTGAAAAATTTATCAATTTATACATATATGATACATTGAATTATATTTGCATACTATTTACAGATTATTAGCATTTTCTAAATAAATGTATTATTTGCAATTATTTATTATGTATTATTATAACATGTATTTTACATATTTGTGTATGTTTAAAATTAAGTATCAAATATTCTATATATATCATATATTATAAAGTATTAAATATATAAAAATGTATAAAAATGTGTGTGTGTTAGCATTTTATTTAATGAGTTATCTTTTAGTTTATGGTGTATATAGTATAAAGTCAATATAGTAGACAATCCATTATTTTCATTTTACATTTGATTTCATTATTTGTTTATATAAAGAGTTTTCTGACATTTTCTGGAGCTTTGTGACACAATTAAAACTTACTTATATCACATCGGGGTCAAAACAGGCATAATTAGTCAAAGTAAATAATGCAGTTTTAGTGTTTAGTGAAGTGTAATCTTCTTCCTCTCATTCCACTTTAAATTCCAGCTCCTGTCAAACCAGTTCAGTTCCCATTCACACTCATGAATTAAAGTGGAGCCCGTCCTTGAATCTTGAAATGTGTGTGTGTGTGTGTTTGTGTGCTGAGGGAGGAGAAGCTCTTTCTGTCAACATTTCTGCTTCTTTTTCTCTTTCCTAGCCTCGTTGCCAAAAGCGAGCTGCTCCAGGTCGTCCTCCCTTTCCCTGTTTCCTCTGGCTTTCCCTCATGTTTCACACACACTGAAAACACATCAGTCTTCCAGTAACAAGCACACACACGCTGCTCTCAGGTGTCTAGCGTTCCCTGACCGCCTGTCCTTGAAACACACTGTTGGTTCTCTTCAGGGAGCCAGTCTTCAACCGAACAAAAGCTGCAATGGCGAGAGAAAGAAGTAATTAGGAGGAGGAGGCGCTTCACATATTTACCCTCGTGTGACAAAGTGTGGCAGTTTACAGGAACAAAAAGATGAAAGAATAAATTATCAGAAAAGGGAACCTAGTTTTATCATCTGCTGATCTGAATGATCCGAATCAAAGAGCTAAAGCAGCTTGAAATGTCCCTTGCTCCACGCAATGCTGTTAGATCAGATGATGGTATTTATACACCCTCACCTATATCTAATCCTGCACGTTTTATTGTTTATTAAAAGAATGTTTGCAGTGCTGTACATACAGTAGCAATGTGAAAAGCATAAAAAAATAAAATAAAATAAACCTGAAAAAATAATTTATTTACAGCTTGTGCATTATGTTTCCTGGAGCCATGGAATAATTGTTTCATTTTTTAATTGAATTTCATAATTTTAATTAGTAAACATTTATTTAAAATTAAATTATTTAAAAGCTATACCTATAAAGTCTGTACATAAATCTACAAAATCTTTTATTGGCAGGGAGATCCTGTGCTCCCCCCCTAGGCCTGTAGGCATTTGTCGGATCAGATCAGCAGTGCTTATATGGCATGCGGAGAAGCTGCATCTGCAGTACACACTACAGCATTGTTTCTGCATCTGCATGAGGATGGTCATGCCCTGCAAGTTCTCTGAAAACTCTGTACCGCCACAAACCTCGCGCTTTGAGCGATGAAGGTTACGGTGCGGTCTCCAAACCTGGTGGCAAGCAGAGTAGCAAGCGGCCCGGAGACGAGCGACCCAGGGATAAAGGGAACTGCTCTTCAGGACATGGTGATCACACCTCTCCCTAAATTTGTCGTATTTACGAAGGTAGCGGAGGCTGCCCTAGCTCCACTGAGCGAACAGGGTATTAGCATTCTCAACTACCTAGATGATTGGCTCATTCTAGCTCAGTCTCAGGTTCAGTTGTGCGAGCACAGGGATTTGGTGTTACAACACCTCAGTCTGTTGGGTCTTCAGGTCAACTGGGAGAAGAACAAACTGTCCAACACAGAGTATCTCTTTTCTCGGTATGGAGTTGGATTCGGTCAAACAAACGGCGCACCTTATGCAGGAACGTGCTCAGTCGGTGTTGAACTGCTTGAATATGTTCATTGGCAGGACAGTGTCCTGGGGCATATGGCCAAGGTGGGCATGGCAACGCGGCACTCACTGGGTCACTTTAATTTCTCTGGGCAGGAGTGCCACTAGAGCAGGTCTCCAGGCATGCTGTGGTGTTCAAGGATTCCTCCACCACCGGCTGGGGGGGCCACGTACAATGGCAATGCAGTATCAGGGGTTTGGACGTGACCTCATTTGCAGTGGCACATCAACTGCCTAGAGTTGCTGGCGGTACAGCTTGCTCTGGGCCGTCTTAAGGGACATCTTCAGGGCAAGCACATGCTTGTCTGTACAGACAAGACGGTGACCATTGCGTACATCAACCGACAAAGTGGTCTGCGCTCCTGTCGCAACTCGCTCACCACCTTCTCCTCTGGAGTCGGAACCATCTGACGTCGCTACAGCAGGCTCAGATGGGGCCTGCTGACCTCAGATAACACCAAGTCCGAGGCCCGGCGACCCTAGCTTTGCTCTGTCCCGTCTGAGTATTAAGATGCTATGTTGACACAAAGCTTCAGGACCTCAGACCAGCTCTTTGTCTGTCACAGAGGTCAGCAGAAAGAGAATGTCACTATATGAATCCTTGAGAAACGGTAGAGGGCTGGGGTTCATGTGAAGTACCTGAAAGGACTCCATGTGTATTCCACGTCCTAGAGCCCGTGTTTCCCCGGCAGACCTTCTGCTACCTTTAGACGGTTCAATCACCTCCCATATGTTAATACATGTGTAACCCTCATTCCCTGAAGAAGGGAACAGACACGTCACGTCCTGTTGCCAATATTGCTGTACCACCGCTGAGTGGCCGGGTCTCCTTCTTTCGTCTTTTTCTATAGTTATTTGCAGTTCATCATTATTTATAGTTAGCTTATTCCATGGGTTGAGATAATTCTGAAGATATGTGTACATATATATATATAAATAATTGGATCCATATATCCATAATCTAATGATATCGGAAGATTCTGAATATAGAGCAAAAATGATATTCTCTCTCAAAATATGATTTTCTCTTTTAACTTGACAGTTTCTACTCACAGCAAGAGCAGCATCAACATTATACTAAACATCTCTAAGTCATAATGACACGTGTAAACGATGACATATTTCATTTTTAGATGAAATAAGCCCTCAGTAGGTCACAATAGCAAGCTTTTTTTCGAACACGTCTGATCCAGCTAAACAGATCAAAACATTAGAAACCTGCACCCATTCCTTTGTTTCCCAGAAGTAACTTTATCTGCACTTTTCTCCGTTGTTTCTTTTTTCCTCCATCTGTGTGAACTGGGCCAGCGCCTGTCATCCGAGCTGAAGCTGACATACCAGAGTTTATATTGACTATCAGCCGCTCAGATATCAACTGATTGCATAACTTGTCTTCTGTTACTCTGTGTGTAACACAGGAATGGCTTTCGAGGTTTAAACCCGACGGCTCTTTGAAAAGCTTTGTTGCTGATTGCATGATTATTTATGACTCACTTCCTCTTCTTGTCAGAGAGAGTGGACACTTGTTAGAAATCAGTGCTCTGGACCGGTAATTTATTAATGATCCAGCTGCCCTCCGGAAAATCTTTTCTGCTTTTATCCTATTTCTGGAGACAGATCCAAACTAGTACTTTAATAAATTAAGCTTGTGACTGTATACATGTTCCTGCCACACAGTCACTAAAACATATGCTCCACAAGAGTGCATGTATTACATCATAAATACAGTAAAAGCAGTGAAATATTATTATAACATGAAATAAATGTATTTATGGTTTATTGCTGTGACCAGAGCTGTATTTTCAGCATCATTACCGCAGTCTTCAGTGTGACATGATCCTTCAGAAATCCTTTTTATTATGTTTATTTCAGATTATTATCAATATTGAAATAACATAACTAATCTTGTATGCATAATGCATTTTTTGATGAAAACAGGCTAAATTAATTTATTTCAAAATATTACAGTATTAGAAAAGTATTTTCAGAAATATTCTTGGTTTTATTTTTACTATTTCAGTTTCCATTTTCATTTCAGTTTTAGCCATTTTGTTGTGTCTTTGTAATTTAAAAAAAAAATACAGTTTTTAATAATTTCTATATATTTGTTTAATACGTCAGGTTGAACTAAATCAAAAATTTAGCATTGGCAAACACCTGAAAATATGTTGTGTTTTATCATTATTAATAAACTTCATTATTTTAAATTTATAACCATTTTAATTAACAAGTAGCTTGTTGCATGCTTGTACATTTTAAGATGAACACATTTCTGACATGGATCCAGCATGACCTCGGGTGAATCCAGCACGTGCTGAAAAGCGCTGTGCAGGGGGAAACACAGAGACACACACTCAGGGTTACAGAGAGAGATAGGAAAGGAAGGAGGGAAAAAAGAAAGCGAGACAAAGCTCTGGCACACACATCAGCGCTGGCTTGTGGCACACAGTCTGAGTCAGCAGTTTCTGCTCATGAAATGCAGCCAAACGGCTCTGTTCTGCGCCAGATTAGCCGCTAATGCTGCTTCTGGAGCCATCTATGTACTGAACACGTTCACTGAAATATGATTTAACATGCATCCGTGCAGAATGTAAAACATGTCAAATCAAGCTTCCTGCGTCGAATGAGAATTTACTGTGGGCGGGGATAAACATTTTGGTTGTTTTTTTTTTTCCATAGATACATGCATTTTTTACAATGAATATACATCTTTGCTTGTAAAATATCTCATAAGCTAAATTTTACTGTCACCTAGAGTAAAACGTGGTTATATGTGATTTGCGAGTGTTAGTGTGAGTCACTTCTTTTCTATGTGAATAATAAATAAGGAATCAAACCCAAGCGTTGGTGTTTCTAGTGTCACTTTTTATACTCTAATTTGAGCAACATGAAACCGTAAACAATTAGAGCGGTCATGGAAAAGTTACGGCGGTTCGCTGTTAGAAAGCTTCGTGATTAAACAGCATGTGTTTCATGTTTTGAGGGCATGTGTTTTCTTTCCCAATCATGTTGGGATCTGAGATGCTCACACACACATGCATGGATGTTTTGGTATTGTTCGCATGCACTTCCTGCGAGAGTGGCGGGCGTTTGAAGGGGCTTTGATCTGTGTGTGTCAGCGCCTATAATGAAGACGTCGTCTGTGTTTGTAGACAGGGATGAAGCGAAGCGGTTCGTGTTTTTAGATCAGTGACAGCAAAGAGAGCTTTATCACGACAGACTCAAGCTGAGAGGAATCAACACGTCGAACACTCGGGAAACGGATTACAGATTTACAGATGTGTGTGTGACGGGCCCAAGCTTTTTTAGGTCATCACACAAATAGCTATATATTATTTTATTTATTTATATAATATAATAATTATTTAATGGTGTGTGTGTGTGGTTATTTTGCTATTTGTAATGTTTATCCTGTAATTTTTGTAACATTTCTGTATTCCTATTATTTAAAGCTATATATAAACATGAATTGATTATTTATTCGTCAGGAGAAAATGACACCCTCTTTATAAACGTAATATAATTATAGTTTTTACTTGCATTTTTATTTGTTTTTGTTGTTGATTATTTTACTCCTCCTGTGTTCCTGTTATATACAGTCGTATGCATATACTCATGTCCCGTTACAGAAGTCGGATGGGTTCGGAATGATGTCTCATGACGTGTTTGTGACGCATGCCTTTGTTTAGTTGTTATCTGCAGGAAGTGACACCCTCTTTTGAACGTTCTCTACACTCACAAGCACCGTGTGTGTTTGTCCTGCGCCGTGTCTGAAGTATGTGTGCTGGAATGTAAAGCAATTTAAGTGGCCAACGCACACCGATCAGCCCACTTAACACACACCCGGCCACGAAACACACACACACACTTAGCATCTCTTAACACACACCCTTAAAGAGACAGCGCACCCCAAAATAAATGTTGTCATCATTTCCTCAGCCCAAACCCGTATGACTTTCTTCTGTGTGTGGGTCACACATATACATGAGTGAAGGATGTCAGAAACTGTGTTGTGGATTTGCTAGGACTTTGATGTCAAAGGTCACCGCCGGGGTCACTGATAACAGGCCAGACGAGCTCTTTAGCTGAGCAGACGTGTTTTTGAGACGCTTGTCTGGACAAAGTCAAGTTTTTATCTAGTCTTGAGTGACAGAAATGAGTTTTGTTTTTCCACTAGAGCCTGTTTACAGTGAACACAGCCTGTCTGGACTGCTGCTGCAGCTGTGCGGAGTTCTGCAAAGAAACTTTTGGCAGGGCAGAATAACGCTGGAAATAACAAGGTGTTTGGGCCAAAAAAACCCAAGTGCCCTCCCTTAGAGAGTATGTGTGTGTGTGTGTGTCTGTTGTTATTGTCGCCAGGTTTTACTGCCACGTACACACACACACACACACACATTTACAGCGGGCCTGCTCTGTGTTTTCTGACGCTGTGTGTTTGTTTATGTTGTTCTCCGCAGACTTTCCCACGCACACAGATCTGCCATCAAGGTCATCAGACGGATGCAGTACTTTGTGGCACGACGGAAATTTCAGGTACTTTTATTTTGTATATCAGAATCAAGTGATCAGGCACAGTTTATTAGTGCTTTCAAATGATTAATCACAATTAATCACATCCAGAAAAAACATTTTTGATTACATAATATATGTGTGTGTGTGTACTATTTATATTTAATATGTATATATAAATACACACCCAAGCATGTATATATTTCAGGAAAATATGTTGTTTACACATTTAAAATATTTATATGTAATATCAATTAATATAAAAAAATAAATGGAAATACATAGACATGTTTTTTAGATATACTGTATACTCTATGTGAGTGTATTTATATATACATAATAAATATACACTGTACAAACAAAAACTTTTATTTGGGATATATATACAGTATATATAATACATATACAAATACATACATTTACATTATTATTATGTATTATTTATTTATTATTTTTTATTATTTAATTGATATAATTTGTATTTCTAGATATAAAAAATATTTTTGATAATATTCATTTTAATACATTGTTATAATAAGAGTACTAATAATAATTAGTTTAGTAAATTATTGTTTATTTTTCATGTGTTTTTTTTATTTTCCATTTTATTATTATATTATTTTCAAGTGCATATTTCTAAAGAAAAAAATCAATAAAAAAGTGAAAATGACTAGTTTTCATATTTTCAATGAGCCACATTCATAAACACAAGCAAATTTGTTTGAACGTGCATAAAACAAAATGATCAATTTGAACAAGAATAGTTTTCCTAATCATTTACACAGAAGTTTGTTTTGCAAATAACCCAATAAGTCAAGAACGTACTTAAACATTACATTGGCATTTATGTGTTTAGCAGATGCTTTTATCCAAAGCGACTTACTAAAATAAAAATTAAAGCAATTCAGAAACAGTGATCTACTGAACTGAAATAAAAGAATATGCAAGTAAACTTTCAGTCAAAACCGAGTTGCCTACCTTTGCTATTGTAGTTTTTGAGTTAAATTAAGCTATAATAACAAAGAGTGGAAGTTGAAGGCCCGAGGGACCTGAAAGCGGTCGTCTGTGATGACAATGGCTCTCATGGATGCTGTCTCTGTCCTGCAGCAAGCGAGGAAACCGTACGACGTGCGGGACGTGATCGAACAGTATTCACAGGGCCACCTGAACATGATGGTCCGCATCAAAGAGCTCCAGAGAAGGTGAGGCTCCATGTGACGCCACCATGAGTTTATTCCCACTCCTTCCCACAGAACCAGTGGTGTTTTCTGAACATTCGCTGTGCATTTCACAGTTTCCTGCTGTTTTTCCTCTCGTAGGTTGGATCACACTTTGGGAAAACCGGGAATGTTCCTGCCAGGTAATGGAAAACATCAAACACACATGCATCTGTGTTTTTTTTAAAGGGGTCATATGATTATTCTAAAGAGAACATTATTTGGTGTATTTGGTGTAATTCAATGTGTTTATGTAGTTTAAGTAAAAAAAAAAAAAAACATTATTTTCCACATATTGTAAATTATTGTTTCTCCTCTAAGCCCCGCCTCCTGAATTGGGTCGATTTGTACAAAGCTCATTGTTCTAAAAAAGTGAGCCGTCCAGTAAATGTGCTGAACACACTCCAATATTTGTGTTCAACTGTTCTGGAACAGTGTTGGGAACATAACCTAACACCGATTTCTAGTCGTGTCCTCTTTTAGAAGCACAAACAAAGTAGTTTGACTTTCACAACGACACACAGCGTCTCCAGAACATGGCGCCTGCAGCAACACTACAGCCAGAATAATAGCTTCACCTTCTTTCTTTCTCTGCACATTTGGGCGGTGTTTGAAAATGATCCCACACAGTGAATTAGAAATGTGGGGGTATGTTAGGGGGGTGTGGACAAGTCATAACTTTTATAAAGAATATCTCTTTGGTTTAGAGACTTAAGTCTTTGCAACTTTGCCAGAGAATAATCACATCTGATTATCTTCTTATTTCTCCTCGTTGTGATTTCAGAGAAAGGTGTGGATAAGGAGTATTTTACAGTGGGAGCCCGGCTCATCCGACTGGAAGATAAGGTACAATAGAAAATGAATATGTCTCCAAAATGTGACATTCTCTGAGCGTTAGTTCATGTCCACTCCTTCTTTTGATCAAGAGATCTCAGAGCCTGCTGAGAATTCACACGTCATGAACAAGCCTGCTTTAACTCTTTCTCTCTTATGGTATCTGATCTCTTATGTTGCGATCTGCTCGTCCTGCTCAGACAGAGTACATGCATGCCTCCCTCCAGTCTGTTGTGTTTGTGGAGAAAGCCAGACTGATTGAGGATTTTCAGAGATGATGCAATCTGTCAAATAAATCTCAGCAGACGCTCTGGAGCTTGGGTGTCTTTTCCAGCCAATGCATATCTGATGTGAGTCTCATTGGAGCTGTCTCAGTCTTAATCACAGAATAAAACCAGACAGGATGATCAAAAACCAAAGATGTGTTATATTAAATATTAAAATATTATATTAGTGCTGCACACACACACCAGAATAAACGTTTTTGTTTACATAATACATGGTGTATATTATTGTGTATATAAATACACACCCATGCAAGCAAATGTTTACGAAAAGTATGTATTTTAATATATTTATAGATAATTTATATGAATATTATGTAAATATTTTCAAAATATATACTATATGTGTGTTTCTTAATATACACATTATAAATATGCAAGTTATGTTCACATAATGTATTATATTGTTAGTGCTGTCAAAAGATAATGTATAATATAATATGTTACATTTATTATTATGTATTTATATACATATCATATTATATTTCTATTATATAATTTATTTATTTTTTTTACTTATTTATAATTATATATCATTATATATATATATATATTTTTTTTTTTTAATTGTATTCATTTTTTAAATGTTTTATGGGGGGTTATCAATGTTTTATTAATTATTTAATTTATATAATAGCTGGGTAAGCCTGAAAAGCATGTAATATATTATTAGAATATGGATGTGTTACAAATAGTGCCATGAGCACAGAAAGTGACGTCTCTGTGTGTGTGTGTGTGTGTGTTGTTCTTGTTGCTGAGGCACAAACTGTATTTACACTGAATCAGGGTGCTGTTACTAGGTGGGCCTGAACTTCCTGCCTGCTGCTTCATTAGAGCACTTATGATGAATCTCTATCTCTGTGTACAGTAACATATGGCCGCCAAAGGCGTATTTTGATCATTTCAGTCTGATCTGCACAGTCAGAGTGGCACCTTTCAGCTGTTATTGAAGGATGAAGCAGTTCAGAACTGGACTAGACAGCACGTGTGTGTGTGCAGCAAAACACTGCAGTTCATTTCACTTTTAAACGGACATTTATATATATATATATATATATATACATCGTAAAGTGACAGCAGCAAAATGTGTTTGATGTGTGAGTTTGGTGAAGCTGTAAGTGTGCAGATGCTATCTGAAGCAGCGCTCTGATGTTTTGACTGCAGAGGAAGCAGAACGAGAGCGATAGGGAGCGAGAGAGAGACTTGTCGTGACAAGGCGATGGTGGTTTTCGGTCGATTGATGCCTGAGGGCAACAGGTGGGTGAACTGAGTGACCCGCACACATCTGGATCAGACGCAATAATCACAAGAGGTTGCAGCAAGAGTAGTGTCTCACTCGAGGCTCCTCCTGAAGGATCTCAGCACCGTCTTACACTGCATTCAGTCAGAGATGAACTTCATTCAACGTCACGTTAACACGAGATGGGAACTACTAAATCAGTTGTGTCCGTTTTTATTTCTCCTCATAAATTTTAAGTGAAGTAAGAGAGCAAAAAAAAAAGTTCTGCTCCGAAATATGGAATTAATGACTTCAATATCTTAAAATGACAAATAACTTGAAATGAAATGTTCCTCTGATATATATTTTTAAGATGTTATTGTTATATTGTTATTGTAGATGTTATGATATTATATTTTATAAATAATTCAGAACTATTCATTTATTATATTTGATAAAATGTTCCTCTGAGATAATTTGAAGACCTCACAGTACTATTCTTAGAAAAAAATGAGAGAATATGTATTTATATTTCTAAATATATGTATTTATATAAATATATTATTTTTATAAATATATATATTTATAAATGACATGAATATTATATTTTATACAAAATGTAATGCCATATATATTATTTAAATGTATTCTATTTATTTATATAGTTTTATTCATATATTTATTTTTATCTTTATCTCA
>JAUYWG010000066.1:1741911-1756621 GCA_034779775.1 Enteromius afrohamiltoni | reverse complement strand
TCCCTATCTCTGTCTGTCTGTCTGTCTCTATCCCTATCTCTGTCTGTCTGTCTTTCTGTCTTTATTTCTGTCTGTCTCTGTCTGTCTGTCTGTCTGTCTATGTCTGTCTTTATTTCTGTCTGTCTTTCCTTCTGTCTCTATCTGTCTTTCTGTCTCTATCCCTATCTCTGTCTGTCTGTCTTTCTGTCTCTATCCCTATCTCTGTCTCTGTCTGTCTGTCTTTCTGTCTCTATCCCTATCTCTGTCTCTGTCTGTCTGTCTTTCTGTCTCTATCCCTATCTCTGTCTCTGTCTGTCTGTCTTTCTGTCTCTATCCTTATCTCTGTCTGTCTGTTTGTCTTTCTTTCCGTCTCTATCTGTCTTTCTGTCTGTCCGTCTATCTGTCTGTCTTTCTGTCTTTATCTCTGTTTTTGTTTGTCTGTCCAACTCTATCAATTAAATTCAATTTGCTTTATTGGCATGACATACTTGGGTACATATTGCCAAAGCGTCTTTATCTCTGTCTGTCTCTATCCCTATCTCTGTCTTTGTGTGTCTGTCTGTCTCTTTCTCTGTCTGTCTCTCTGTCTCTATCCCTATATCTGTCTCTGTCTGTCTGTCTATATACCGTATATACATACACATAACTATATAAACATGAATGACACTAATAATGCAGATGTGTTCATTCATTACTTCTTAGTTTGTGGCATTTATTAATATTATGTGCTACCAGAGGAAGAGGAAGTAGGTCCTTCACCCAGTAATATTTGTCATTTTCATGGAGTGACTGGAAGTCAGGAATAATCAGCTGTATTTGACTGTACAGTGAATCTCTTAAAGACATGTATTTGTCACAATGGAGGAGGAAGTGTTCCTCCGTTTCAACTGATCCTGATCTACATTTACGACAGAATTTTCTCTTCTTCAGGTAACCACGTCTTTTTATGCCTTCCTCTTTCTATGGCCAGCTGGTGGTCACTAAGTCTGTACTTGGTCAGTAAATGTCTCTCTTGCTGTCTGTGAGATCTTCCTGAAGTCTTGGTTTGTGGTCTTGTGCTGGATGCAGGGGCGGATCTAGAAAATTATTCATGGGGTGGCATTAAAATTATGAGGGGTGGCAACACTTTTTGTATGGTTTCATGGTTTTTGTAGATTCAAGGAACGCAATTCTTATTCGGTGTATACACTAGGGTGCACATTTTTACATTGTCCTATTAAAACTGAAATGTGTGATTGTCTTGAACCTGATATCTGGATTGGAAGGTCAGATAAATTAAATGAGATGGTACGGTAAATTTAACTCTTTACTGAGTTCTAACCTGTAGCGAGTTTAAGTGTATGCCAAGCTTCACAAAGCATGACAAACAATGCAGACTGCTTATGGATACAACGTCTCAGTGGATCAAGTTTCTTTAAGTCAAAAAGACATTTAAAATTTACAGAAACCACATTTAAATCACAACATATATCTTCAAAATGAATAAAATAAATCACAGTATTTAGTGCAACAAAATGACCTTTTAAAGTATTCAAATATCTTGGATGAGACATGAAAACAAATTCAATTATTTTAGTGCAATTAAAATATCTAAAAGGGACAAATAATACAGTCAAATTGTGCTCTTAAAAATATGTCAAAACTGTGGAAAACTTTGCTTCTATCATTATTGTAGCATGTCATTATGGTTATTATCAAAGTGTTTTTCTGGTTTAATGAAAAGGCAGATTTTTTCTTCAAAACTATTGCAATGTTTGTTATGTTGTTTACAGTCGAGTCACTCTCTCTCTGCCACAACGATTTCATCATAGGCTGCACTGAACTGATAACTTCGCTCCCTGAGAAAAGAAATAAAAACCCGCCCAATCAGGATGCTCTCTGTCTAGCACATGCTATGAACAGGCACACACACAGTTCACATGCATGCAGGGTCGATCTCTCTTTCTCTTTTTCACTCATGCCTTTTGCGTGTATTGTAATTTGCAAGATACAGACATTAATGTCTCGGATGCACACGCGTGCATTACACGCGCCACTATCAATATACAGGACACTAGAGCTGGGGTGGCAAATGGGCTGGCAAGGCTTTGTCTTAGGGTGGCAATTGCCACCCCGTGCCACCCCAGTAGATCCAGGTGACTCAACTGGCTGTATTCTCACATTTCTTTATACTCCTTTATAGTGGTTGTTGGGGGGCGTCTAAGGGCGACAGCATCTTTGACAGCTTTGGCAAAAATCCTGGCTCCATCCTGATTCAGGTGGAGCCTATCATTTCCTTTCCTTTAATGTCTGTAGGATAAACAATTTCCATGGCAACCGCTGAATGTGTCCGTTATTGACAGTCAAGATTTATATAATGCTTGTAGTTAATGCTAAAAGTATTAACAATTACAAGCATTATATAAATCTTTTTATGAGCTTTTGCCTCAATTAACAGCAGTACTTTATGTGAATAGATAAGAGCTCATATCTAGTGCGCCTGTTCAGAATGTTGCTTCTTCTCTCTCCTTGTCTCTGTCTGTCTGTCTGTCCTTCTATCATTTTTTTTTTTCATTCATTCTGTCTGTCTATTTGCCTCTCTGTCTATGTTCATTCATTCATTCATTCATTTTCTCTGTTGTTCTGTCTGTTCTATTAAATATAATTTTGCATGTTAAATAGTCATCTATCAGGCAAATGTGGTAGTTTTATTATTTGATCTGAAGTCATTAGTCATGCCTTTACAAACAAGTGTTCATACCTGTTAGCTCCAGTCCTTTAATTTAATTGGACAAGTTGCATTCCAGAAGAACAGTTCACTGTTTGAATCACTGTGCTCGTCTGTGTTCACTATAAACAATCCCAGAATTCCTGTTTCTGTTTTTGGAACTATTTTCATTGGCTGAGAAAAAAAAAAAAACAAAATCGCCACCCATTGTGTCCGAAATGTCAGTTATATAACATAGAGGCCTAGTGTGCATTCTGTTGGTCATTATTGTTAAATAAACTAAGACAGGATGATCCAGACGGCGATGTGGAGTCTTCAGACCAGCTGGTTTGATATAAAAGGCCGTAAGACCTCCTAAATATTTCCGCAGACGGGTGTGGTTTAATTTGCCGTCTAACTACAGAGCAGGGGTTGTTGTCTCTGGGGTGAGGGTGCGGTCCAGCCCGCCTCCAGACCGTTACACTCAGGTAAGACCATGGCTGAGACGCCCGGAGGTAATTTGACACGTCACATCCAAACAAACCATCCTTCACTCAGTCTCCATTCAGCCCAGTGTGCTTAAGTGCCCGCCGTACAACACAATGCCAGGAAGTGTTAATAAAAAGCCGTAGACTTGGTAAGGACACAAGGACAATTTCACACTAGAGCTTTCGGTTTTGACCTGAATGATTCTGGTTTGTTGTGTACTGTCCTATATTGAATTAAAAATGCCTAGTTTGATTTGTTGTTGTCGTTAGACTACACTAGTTAGGCTCATCTTTTTAAGTTACATTTTATTCTCTGATAACATGTTATTTTATGTGTTTTTTATCTTTCATTTTTGTATTGCATTTCATTTTATTTTTTAGCTATTTCATTCTTTCAATGTATTTCACTTTCTTTTTTTTTCTTATTTCCTTTATTTCTATTGCATTTTAGCTTTCTACATGCTGACTATATATAAAATAAATGGTTTTATTCTCTTGTTGCGTTTTGTCTTTTTTTGTTACTTCACTTTCATTGCATTTTAAATATTATTTCCTTATTAAAATTATTCTCATATTGCATTTCATTTTCAAATGTTTAAAACTATTTATGTTTTAAATTATGCTTTGCATTGTATTTTCTTAATTAATTATTCCATTCTCTCATTGCATTTCCTTTTTTATTTCATTGTCATGCTGTTTTCTTTTCTTTTGTTATTTCGTTCTCTTTTATTTTCTTCATTATTTTCTTCCATTTTTATTATGTTTTCTTAGTTTATTTTCTTATTGCATTTTATTCTGCTTCATGCTGAGCTGCCCCGTCTGTCCTGTCTTTTTAAGTGCCCTCTGTACAACACAATGGCAGGAAGGGTTAATAAAAAGCTTGGATTGAACAAACTCATGTGGGACGTTCATGTGGGCTCTCCGCTGTGCTCGGACCTCTGTGTCTTGGCACGTTGTGTGTCCATTCACTATCTACGCCACTCCACTTTGATTCATGTGTTTGGCTGTGGATCCATTCGGCCAGGCTGGACAAAGAAGGGAAACTGTGCTGACATTAGGCACTCCGCTACACATCCTTCTGAGGCTTTGGGACTCTAGCACGTCTTGCCTTGCCCAGACTGTTGGTCTTTAAATCTGAATCAAAGGTTATCATCCTGGCAGAGTACAGTAAACGCCTGTGCCTTTCTATTCCGGTAATTACCTTGGCAAGAGTTTACCACAGTGTATGTGAGAGCAGTTTCAATCCTGAGACAATGCCCTCATATCGCTATTGCAGCCTTTCTTTATTTGTTTCTCGCCTTTCATTGTTTTGCAATCTCTTTCTGACAGCTTTCAGAGGTCAGCTTTGGTTTAAACTTCACACAGTGCTTGTGCAAAGCAGGGTTGTGTTCCATCCAGATTTAAAATAAAAAAGTTTTATTGGTCTTAGCTGCCCAGGTTAGGCCACACAGGTCAGACTCATCTCTTACTGCATTTAATTTTCTTATTGTTCTTATATTTTATTTATTTTTTTATTTATGTTTTTCTGTCCTTTTTCTGTTATATTTGATTCTATTATCTTATGACATTTTCTTATTTTGTTTTCATATTGTATTTTATTTTCTGATTTTGAAGTAATTTATTTATTTTTAATTCTCTCACTGCACTGCATTTTATTTTTTAATTATTTTTGTTTCTCTTGCTTTTTATATAATTTATTCTCTGTTTTCATTTTTTCCCTTATTTTTATTTTTGTTCTCTGTTATATTTTATTATTTTCTTACATTGTTTTATATTTAAGGTATAAATATATATTTTTTTATTCACTTAATGCGTTTTCTTTTTTTATTACATTTTCTTATTTTTATTAATTTGGGTTTTTTTCTTAGATATTTTTTATTTATTTATTTTCTATTTTCATTCCCCTTTTTATTTAGTCATTCTCTAGTTCTATTTAGTTTTCCTCATCATAATGTTGTACGACAGCACAAAAAATGCTTTAGAAATAAAAATAAGCATTACTTAATGGGAAACCAGGTAGCCAAACCTGAGGTTGGTGCAATCCAGTCTTTCAGCAGTGTAATGCTTCTAATTCTCCATCTTTGGCAGTCAGTATGTTCATATTAACACGTGGCTTTCTCTGGCTCTTCTGTTCATTGTCCCATTGAGGTGAGGTGAACATATTTTTAAGGGTTACTAATGGGTCAGTGAGTTTGAAATGAAATAAGTAACTGAGTTTATGAGCCCCAGTATATTTCTCTGGCTGTATGTGGAGCTGTAAGCAGCCGCGGGTCCATTAAGTACGTCTGCTGTATAGCGCAGGAACATAAACCTGACTAAAACCACTCTATCACTGCAACTAGATGGAGCATGTATACATCAACGTTCACAGAAACTCCTAGATTAGAGTGTAGTGGAGGATCTCCAGTGCATAATTTAGCTTTGTTTAGATCTAATATCCTGATGGATAGGGATGAAAACCCACAGTCAAAATCTAGTCATATAAATGGAATTTACTGAATCACATAGAATGTCATGAAATTTGACAATTGACAATGAAATATTGAAGAGTTAAATTGAATTTAAGTGAATTTTAATTAAATCTCATTTATTTTCTATTTGATTAAAAAATAAATTCAACGGATGTCTTATACCTTCATTTGATGACCAAGAAAAAAAAAATCAATAACATTTCATAGGGCCCTATTGTTGTGGGGGAAATATTTGTAAATATTTTATGATATGTTAATATTAGACATGTTTTTGATTTATCTAAATGTAATTAAACAATCAAAATTGAACCCAGAAACACTGAAATGGAGAAAAAAAATGAATCTGGAAAATATAAAGTGGAATTTGGGGGGGAAATCTGATTTAATAGGGCTGCATTGTGGAGTTTGAGTCAACAGGCCTGATGTGTATGTTTTCTACTGTATAGTCATTTAGAAACCAGAACAAAACAGAAGGAAGTTTCAGGGCCCCTAAAGACTTTCCAAAACACCACAATTCTTTCCAAAACAGACATTTTTTTCATTTCACAAAGCTCCCACACAGATACATGAAAGTGTCTCGCATGCTGCCGTCTCTCTGGGTTTGTGTGTGTGTGTTGGCTTGCTGTGGTTTACCACTCCTTGTGTTACACTGCATTACTTCGCTTAAACAATACGTTCAAGGCCGGGCCTCCTTTCTCTCTGTAGACCCGTCACAAAACACTGAGCGAGTCGCAGAGAAACACGATCCCGACTCCACCCTCCAAATTATACACTACCATCCACGACAACAATAACAGCCAGTGTGTTTTTCTGTCTTTAACGAGATCTGCGCGTCAGACCTGCAGCCGCCACATACGAGCGGGGCCGTGTTTGTGTTTTTGTGTGTTCAAGTCACATGACCAGGCTGTTTACTTGCTGTCTTTCAAAATGGAATCTGTGTTTTTCTTTTTCTTGAATATTATGTATCTATTATGTAGATTACCAGTGATTAATGACTTAACCAGTGAGATGAGCTGAGATAATTATATTATAGATAGATAGATAGATAGATAGATAGATAGATAGATAGATAGCCTACACCTATGTGTGTATGTGTGTGTATGTATATGTGCATTTACATACTATAAAATGTATTTATTAATCTCTTTGGTAAAAAGTTTGGAATAAACATATCTGCTATATGCATAAATATAATTGTACAGTTCAGTAGATTTCTTTTCCTGTTGTTCCTGCTGCAGTTCAGCTTCCTGCGTATTGTGATTCAGATTCAGTTCAATCTCACTCTCCAGAACTTCTTCAACTCTGCCTGAAATATCGGAGTTTGTGTCGGCCAGTGAGAACGAGGTAAAGCTGGGGATTTTGTACGAGAGAATGTGATGATTTGGTAAAAAGCTTCAGACTTTATGACCCAGGCGAGTTCTCAGAGAGAAGCCCTAATGGCAGAGTACATGCAGGGGGCTGCGGTGTGTGTGTGTGTGTGGAGGGGGTTGATGAGCCACAGTGGAGCCACTCTGGAGAAGTGAAATCACTGTAATAAGAGGGTAGTGGTTTGGCACAGATCACACACACACACACACACACACAAGCGAGGTGAGTCAGGATTTGTGCCCTCTGCACTGTTTAATTCTCACTACAGTCTTCTAACTCACTTTGCCAGGTGTTTCTGGAGTCACGCCTAAGATCATCAACTTGCAAACACTGGTTTATGAGCTGAGAGAAAGATTTACATTTTTTCTTTAGAAATCTTGAAAAATATGTATGGAAGCCTGTTTCCGCCACTGAATAAAAAAGAAAAAAAAAGGTTATTGTGACCTTTTATTTCGCAATTCTGACTTTTTTCTCACAATTGTAAGATACGAAGTTGCAATTGCTAGTTATAGAGTCAGAATTGCGAGAAATAAAGAACTTATTAGTGGGGTTTTTTTTAGCTCAAAATTGTACTTTATAACTCGCAGTTTCAAGTTTATGTCTAACTATTTTGAGAATTTTTAATTGTGAGATAAAAAGTTGCAATTTTGTATTTTATTCAGTGACGGAAATGGCCTTCCATACATATGTACCTTGTTTGTAGATTGTTAGTTACATAATTAAGTTATTTATTCCTTAGTTTGTTGTATAATTTGTTCATTTTATAGATTATCAGTTATATAATTTATTTGTTTATTTCATAGTTAGTTGTTAAAACATTTTTTCAGTGGCTTTGGTGCATTTCTCAGATCAGAAATGACATTTTCAAAACTACTTCAATCTGCACATCATCTAGTCACTTGAGCACAATGTAAAAGCAGTTCCCCATTCTTTTGAATATATTGTGATTGCTTTGTTACATTCATGCAACTGACTACAGCATGTTATCCAGTCCTCTCACATCACTTTTAAGGGGAAGCCCAAGTCTCTGTCCTGGAACTCCAAGATCTTTCACCACCGCACCGCTCCTAATGCACCCTGACCCGAAATTCCCTTTCATAGTAGAAGTTGATGCCTCCACCACCGGTGTCAGAGCGGTGTTATCTCAGCATCAGGAGAGTTCAGCTCGACTCCTTCCATGTGCTTATTTTTCCCAGAAGCTCAGCCTGTTGGAGACCAACTACGACATTGGCAACCGAGAACTCTAGGCCATTAAGCTGGATCTGGAGGAATGCATACACTGGCTAGAGGGGGATTCTCATCCTTTTTCTGTGTTAACTGATCATATGTTAACTGTATCTTCAATACCTCAGAGACGCTAAAAGATCAAATCCTCGCCAAGCCGAATGGGCTTTATTCTTTACCCAGTTAAACTTTACCATCTCCTATGGTCCAGGTTCCAAGAATGTCAGAGCGGATGCTCTCTCCTGTATCCTTGAGAAGGTACGTGAGGGATGCAGGGAATGTGCCATCTTTAAAAGTCCTGTCAGTTACCATCCCGCAAACCGTTCCCACTCCCCATTCCAAACCGCCCCTGGTCACACCTAGGAGTGGATTTTATCACCAATCCACCTCCCTCCGAAGGTAACACCTGCATACTGCTGAAAGTTGATTGCTTCTTTAAATTTTGTCATCTCTTACGTCTCAAAGGTTTTGAAAGCCATTGAAACCACTCAGTTGTTGTTCAACCAGGTGTTCCAATTCTATGGAATTTCAAAGGACATTGTGTCTGATAGGGGACTGCAGTTCATCTCAAGGGTCTGGAGATCCCTTTTCACCCTCCTAGGTGTGGCTATCAGAACTCCCTATGACAAGCTTCCACTGGACTCACACCTTTCCAGTGCGTACTGTTCCCATGGTCCGGAGAGTCCTCAGATGTTTCAGCGGTGGATGACTGGTTGAGGGATAGTGATAGAGTCTGTGACGAGGCACACCATCATCTGTAACGGGCAGTGCGCAGACAAAAGACAACCTAATTACCTAAAAACCTAATTACCAAACTGATCAAAAGGTTTGGCTCTCCACACGAGATATTCGTCTGCACCTGCATAATAAGAAACTCAGTCCCAGGTTTGTTGGCTCCTTTGTCTTCTGGAACAGATCAATCCCGTCCCTAGAGACTCCAGCTTCCAACTTAATATAAAAAATATAAAAGCCACCCCACATTTCACGTAGCTCTCCTCAAACTTTACCACGTCCCTGTTTATCTTCCCTCAGAGCCTGGCCCAGCTAAAGAACCCCCTCCTTCTCTAATTGTGGATTGATCTACAAGGTGAAGGAGATTGTAGATTTTTGACGTTGCTGTGGTATGTTCGAATAGTTGGTGGATTTGTAGGGATATGGACCTGAGGACGTGAGAACGTCTTAGATCCCGCCCTCTTGGAAGAATTCCATTCCACTCATCCTGATTGTCCTGTGCCCATAGGAAGAGGAGAACCACTGCGATGTCGTAGAATTCGGCCTTCTGGAGAGGGCCCTGGAGAAGGGGGTAATGTTACAAATTTGCCAGGCTCAGTCCCCAGCCAACCACAACGTTCACTCTCCCTGGAATTCTAATCAGCATCACCTGCACCTCATCATCACCGCAATCACCAGCCCTATGCAACCACACACCACCCCTCAGTCACTGTCCAGACTCGTTTATACTTACTGTACTTACCTCCTTGTTTCTGTTTCCTCCCTAAGTCCTAGGAAATTCCAGTAAATGTGGTGTGTGGTTGTTTCCCAGCTCCGGCCTATCTACTTTGTCTCTTTGTGTCTCCAACGCTCCGAAGATCCTGCAAAAACAAAGCAGAAAGCAAAGTTTATATACTCTGCCCTGACGAACGGAAATCATCTATCTCTCAGATACTCACCTCTAAAGTAACATCTTCTGTGTCCCTTCTCAGCTGTGCAAATAAACAACATTTTATTGTCACTTACCTCCTTTGTAGAGTCTGCTTCTGTAACACATGGTTATACAATTGATCGTTTATTTCATATATATAGTTATAGTTAGTTGTGTAATGTATTTGTTTCATAAATACATAGTTATATAATTTATTGTTTCATAGTTAGTTACAATATTACTTTTTTCTTCAAATACAGCTATATGATATATTATAGATAGATAGATAGTTTCATAGGTCTATGTATTTTATTCAGTAAACAAATATAATTGACTTATTTGCTTGTTTGATAGACAGATAGATAGGTAGGTTTAACATATGTATATCTAGCTTCAGTGGACTGGAAGATATCAATTTTTCCTTTAAAACTCTTCACAATCTAGTGTGTAGTGTTTGTGCTGATGGCGTTTTCCTCAGGCTTCAGGTGATGTTGCTGTCTGCAGGTTAATGGACTTGTGCTGTCTGACATTATTAAGGAAACCCCAGGACTCACTGTCTATTATATACTTAGACAATTACGTGCCAGACAGAAAGCACTTGCCAAATGGACGACTTCACTTATTGTTTACGCTTGTTGGCTTGTAAAGGAGTTTTGTTCCCTAATTGTACAGTGTATGGTAAAATGCAGCGGAGCCTTTGCTCTTAATTCATCCTGGCATTGTTGGGCTGGGCTGTTAATTTGGCTGAACTGGCACGCGCCCAAAGTTCACCAGGTTCACAGACACTCGAGGCATGAGAGGGAAGCAGCGCTCTCAAAAGGCTCCTAAAGTTTTCCTGTTTGCTGATTCAGCACAAAGAGAAGTGAAGCTGTGCTCTGAAAGCTCTCTAAGTGCGGTTTGGTCATCAATACAGGAACCCAGATGTAATCCGTACAGTTTTTCAGCTGCAGCAAGAAAGTTTAGGAAAAGAGTTAGTGAGAGCTGCAAGTCATAGTAATATAGCAGTTTGATTCATTTTTAATACTAAGACAGTTATATATTTATGTGTAAAGGAAAATGTAATTATGTAATACAATATATATATATATACTTTTATTTAAATAATTAACTGAATTTAATTATATACTATTTAATTATATTTAAAAAATGATACAAAAATAAAATCAAATTACGACACTTTACATTTAGAAATAGTATTATATTTGCATAATATTGCATATAATAGTATTAAATATTACAATTCATAATTATTGTATGCATGAACATATATAATATTACGTATCGCTCTTTCTTTAAATGTAAATTATGTGATAAATGTATATTTTGGATAAAGTTAATAAGCATAATGTGCACTTCGTATGTCAAATGAATTATTATCCCACTCTCCTCAAGTTTTTAACATCCTGATGAATAGATCATCCTTTAAATTGTTCGTGATCTGTCATTATACGTGTCAATAGCTAATGCCTTTAAGGCCCCAGTCAGCCCTTTCTCTGGATGGGAAGCTCATTTCAGGTCATCAGGAATGGCTGGAATTGCATCTTTTCCGTCAGAGCCCTGGAGATTTGATTTCTCATTCCCCTGATTTTCCAATTTAAAAAGCATTCGATCATCTCATCCTCATATGTTTCTGTTGAATGCAAAGTAATGAGCAGGCCGTTAAGAGCACAAACGCACCATTGTCCACCCAGGTTTGGGCCACATTGTTCCCCGAAATAATATTCCCGTTGTGCTTTTGTCCTGGTCAGCGTGCTCCTAATGGAGATAATGACATGCAGGTATACATATTATCATAGCAGAAGTCTTGACACAACAGGCACAATAGGTTCGTTTGTCCGAGTTCCTCTGTGGCACGCAAAAACAGCACATTACTGCACACCGGTGGAAACACTAATGCAGCCTGTAAACCAGACACTTATACGACTCCACAGTAAAAGGTAATTGTAGAACATAATGGCTTAATGGCTGTTTCGCTTCCACGGGGCCAAATGATTGAATCCACCCTTAACTATTATGCTTAACCAACACACACCTGATCCTTTGTTAGTTGGGATTTTTGACTGAGATAAGCCGAGACTTGTTTGTTGTAGTGTGTTTGTGTTATATGCAACATACAGAGTAGTTTTTGAGATCTAATTCACCAGGGACTGCTGTTAGTTAATAATTGAGTGACTGGCCTGTTAAATTAACTTAAATGTTCTATTAGGGTAGTTCAACCAAAAATGTACAATTTGCTGGAAACGTACTAACCCTTAAGCCTTTTTTTTCTCATCAGATTTGGAGAAATGTAGCAGTGCATTACTTGCTCATCAATGGATGTGAATGGGTGCCGTCAGAATTAGAGACAAAACAGCTGATAAAAACATCACAATACATAATACACACCTCTCCAGTCCATCAGTTAGTGTTTTGGAAAGTTAAAAAACTGCATATGTGTGGGAAACAAATCCACCATTTAATTAAAACCATTGCTTTGCTATATACGTCATTAATCCATAATTATCTTTCATCTGGTTAAAAAGTCATCTTATCTGAATAAGGAGAGAAATATGCACAGATGGAGCACCGTAAAAATAGTTTAAAACAAATATGATGGTGGATTTTAATCTCGACAACAACATGACATTTTCACTGGAGGATCAAGCATGATTTTTTGCAAACACACACTAACTTGCTAAGATATTCTTTGATGAACTGATTATTGTGGTGTTTTTATCAGCTGTTTGGAGTCTCATTCTGACGGCACCCATCCACAACCATTGCTAAGAACGTTATGCAGTGCTACATTTCTCCAAATCTGGTAAAGAAACAAATATATCTACATCTCAGATGAGAAGAGTGAGGACAATTTCAGCAAAGTTTCATTTTTGTGTGAGTCATTAAATATATGGTTTGTGTAGTAGTACTACATGTTGCCAGATATTACTGGGTTCATGTTGTACAGTACATGCAACATTGATAAATGTCTGGAAAAAATGGCTTTGGATAATAGTGCATGCATCTCAGCCATTAATATAAGGCATTAATTCATTTGAGGGATAATTCTTCATTGGCACAATCACCAACACAATTTTTTTTCGTAATCCCCATACATTGTATTTGCACTCCAAGCAGGCAACGCAAGGCATGCAATAAGAATATATGTTGTGCAATGTTGTGCATCAATTAGAAAGTCACCAGACCATCTGTTTCAGATTATGCTTCCTCTCATATAGAGATAAATGCTACCTGGGGAACTTCTTAAGGGGCCCTTGTTCAGGCTTGTTCAGTTGACCCATAACACATAAGTTGCATAAGGACTGTAGTGTTTTCTTACAGCATTTCTGAGTGCACCAAGAATGCTTTTTTGCAACTTGCTAACTTATATTAATATTGTTGTCTGTTTAGTTACATTTAGCCTGTGCTGGGTTCTATGGGGTTTTATCATTTTTGTAATATTTATTTATTTATTTATTTATTTTTTTTAATTCATACTTTTTCTATTTGTTATGAAGCACTTGTTATTTGTTATTACGCATGATTAGTCACATCCAAAATAAGTTTTTGTTTACATAATATATGTGTGTATACTGTGTGTGTGTGTGCATATATATACATATATATTGTATATACACACATAATATATATAGACACACACATACAGTATATATCTTGAAAATATTTACATGTATATGCACTGCTCAAACAATTAAAGGGAACACTTAAACAACACAATGTAACTCCAGGTCAATCACACTTCTGTGAAATCAAACTGCCCACTTAGGAAGCATTCTAACTCTCATCGAGCTGGGGAGAAGGGTACATAAGAAGACCGAAACTCGCCACCTGATCCAGCACGAGTCTCCTCTCCATCCAGCAAGGAATGATCTTATAAAGGAGGAACCATGAACACCAGTGCTCCCAATCCCCGAAAGGGTCGTCACACACACGCTGTTGTGTGAATGGAATAGACAACAGGTGGAAATTATAGACAATTAGACACCCCCAATGAAGGAGTAGTTCTGCAGGTGGTTACCACAGACCACTTCTCAGTTCCTGTGCTTTCTGGCTGATGTTTTGGTCCCTTTTGAATGCTTGCAGTGCTTTCACTCCAGTGGTAGCATGAGATGGAGCACAACCCACACAAGTTGCTCAGGTAGTGCAGCTCATCCAGGATGGCACATCAGTGCGAGCTGTGGCAAGAAGGTTTGCTGTGTTTGTCAGCATAGGTTACAAAAGAATTCTGCTACACTTAAGGTTCAGAGTACAGTGGCCTCCATAATCCTTAAATGGAAGATCTTTGGATGACCAGAACCTTTCCTAGAGCTGGCCGTCCAGCCAAACTGAGCTATCAGAGAAGAACCCAAAGGGGCTTTATGGCAGAGTGACCCAACGGAAGCCTTTCAGCAAGACAATGACTCTAAACTTAAACCCAATTGAGCATCTCTGGAGAGACCTAAAAATGGCTGTCCACCAATGTTTACTATCCAACCTGAAAGAACTGGAGAGGATCTGCAAGGAGGAATGACAGAGGATCCCCAAATCCAGGTGTGAAAAACTTGCATCTTTCCCAAAAAGACTCATGGCTGTATTCGATCATAAATCAGGCTTCTAAATACTGATCAAAGGGTCTGAATACTTAGGACCATGTGATATTTCAGTTTTTTTTTATAAATCTGCAAATTACACATTACATTAATGAGGGGAAAAAAATAACTTAAATGATCTTAGCAAATAGCTGCAATATAACAAAGAGTGAAAAATTTAAGGGATCTGAATACTTTCCGTACCCACTGTATATATATATATATATATATATAAACAAGTAAACAAATGTAATACATCTTTATATTTATATATTTATATGATTATT
>JAUYWG010000066.1:1718711-1729361 GCA_034779775.1 Enteromius afrohamiltoni | reverse complement strand
TGTCGCACAGATTTGTGCTCCTATTGAGTATTGCATTTTGATTGGGTGAAAAAGCAATTCTGTGCTGTGATTGGACGGAATGTTGTCGTACAGATTAACAGTTCTTACTGAGTTTTGATTGGGTGAAAAAGCAATACTGTGCTGTGATTGGACGGAATGTTGTCGCAAAAAATTAATTGCAGAAATAAATTACATCTTAAAATGTATTACAATAGAAAACTTATTTTAAATTGTAATAATATTTCACAATATTACTGTTTTTACAGAATTTTAACCAAATAAATGCAGCCTTGTTGAACTTAAGCAACATCTTTATATAAAAAAAAGTAGTAGTGTATATTCCCTACTGTTTCCCTGTCATATTTATATGTATTTCTCCACCAAGGTTTATGCACTCAAAAAAATGTTCCTGAGTTTTCCAGGTATCTAAATCCAGACCATCTTAATTAGCCAAACCTCAACCACACGAACAAGATCTTCATTTTGTGTCTTGTTATTTATATCTCCTCAATCACGCTCTTGGACGTCACGTCCGGCATACGCCCGTCTCTGAGACCCACCGGAGAGCCGTCCAAAATAGTTCTCCCTTGAAAGCGTTACCTGCATTTATTTCCTTGTGACTCTATTTCTGTCGCACTGAGTCAACAGGCACCGGTGCTAAAAGAGGCCTGTGATTTGCCCCTGACTGTGTTCTTTCAGAGCTGAAGGGGAGGGAAGGTTAGGCGGGCGCTGCTCTTGTTACCCACAATCTAAAAATACCCGTCTGGCCGACAGAGCCACAGAAATGGACAAAGAGGGACAGAAGACAGGAGTGTCACGCTGAGCAGGAAGACTTTGTTTGTAGGTTTAATGTCACCTGTGTCACCCTGTCTCTGTGTGTTTGCTGAGAGAAATGTGACAGAGGTCAGGCTGAAGTTTATAATCTCTTAATCTGCCTTTGTTACTTTATTAACTTCCGTAGTGTAATGCATTTGCGAATAATATCAAATATTCAGTACACTTGTGCATTTTTATGAATCAAATAAATACAGTACCATAAAAAATATGGCAATTCTCAATAAATAGTTGATAATAATCAGTGGAATAAATACATGTACATAAATACATTGTCATATACACTGCTGCTTAGGGTCAGTAAGATTTTATAATGTTTATAAAGAAGACTCTATTTCTTACCATGGCTGCATTGATTAAAAATACAGTGAAAACTGTAAAATTGTGAAATATTATTGCTTATTAAAAATATTATTATAACTGTGTTCTCTTGCATTATGTTTTAAAATTTTATTTATTTCTGTGATGCAAAGCTGAATTTTTAGTGTCACATGATCCATTAGAAACCATTCTAATATGCTGATTTTCTGTTAATAAAATATTTATTTATGATTATTTCGTATTTCGTAATATTATTATTTTCATATTTTTGTGGAAAGCATGATACATTGTATTTTTATTTCTTTTATTTCTTTTTATTTCTTTTTCAGGATACTTCAAAAGTTCAAAAGAGCAGCATTTATTTAAACTGAAAATCTTCATAAAAATATAAATGTCTTCACTTTTACTTTTGATTAATTTAATGCATCTTTGCTGTATAAACATACACATTTCTCAAAATAAGTTCTCAATATTCTCAATATTATTCTCAAAATAACAAATAATGACCCTAAAATCTACAAATTATGTTTATGATGTTGGTTTTTTTGCATGTATATTAATAATAATAATTTAGTAATTTAAGAATAACAGATTCTTAAAACAAGTTGTGATTAAATCAAAATTAATCCTTTTTTTCTCTAATACATGTTAATTGTCTTATTCTGAAATAATAATAATAAATTTATTTGCTTGCTTGACAATCTTGTGAATGTTTTTATGTTGTTTCAGCACAATACAGTGATAAAGTAATTAATATTAACATTAAACAAATAACCATTAACTGAAATAAAATCAAATATAAAAAAAAAAGTGAAACATTTTATTCATTTGTACTAAAATAACTGAATTAAAATGGATACAAATATTGAATAATATAATAATAATAAAATGTAAAAAACTTTGATTCAAATGAGAGCAGAAAAATTTTAGTAAAATTTAAAATATAATAAGATATTATTATATAAGAGTATAATAGCACACCAGTGACACAGAAATAACACAGAGGTGTTTCTAGATTCATTCTTTGGCTGTTTATGAATTCGTGTGAATGGCCTCAATGCAGTTCATTAAGAAAAGCTGACAGGAAGGCGTCAGGATGTAAACAAATAAGAAGAAAGGATGAACCCGTGGGAGAAAGCAGTGCTGAAATGTGAAACTCAATCACCTCTGGTCACATTTCATTCATCTGTATTCTGTTCTCATGCCACACTATCCACGTTTACAGTAAGAACACGTATGGCGGCTCATCTTCATCTTTTCCCATGACATATTTAAATAATCCGCTCCCGGAGTGACATCATTTCCCATCATCTGAGCTGAGGTGGAGTAAAGTCCAGTGTTTCTCAGGAAGCTGATCGTCATTCAGGGGATTGTTTGTGATGTGAAGATGAAATAGTTTCATGTTTCTGATGGTTATCGGCAGGGAAATTCCACACATTTGAAAAAGGAAGGTGACATCAACCGCAGGAATCTGAATTCCAGCTTTGTGACTTATACATCACCGTAGTATCATATACAGCGCTTTAACATTACCCTGACCTTCATGGGTTCATTCATGTTGTGCAAGTTGGGTCGGATTTTTATGCAATGACTTCACATTCTCTTCTGCTCACCAAGGCTCCATCTCTTTGATCCAAATTACTGTAAAAACATGCAATATTATTACACTTTAAAAAGTGCTGGGTTATGTCTGTAAACACGTTGTTAGGTTAATTGTATCAGGTTAAAATTCTGGGTAATTTTAGGTAAAGTAAACACAAAGTTGGGTTAGGTCAGATGGTCAAGCACATTGGTAAGAGCACACATATTTCACTGTTTATTGTAGTATTTGTTCTGTCACTGTGCGGGTCCGTGACGTATATAGCCACTTAGCAAGGTGCATTTTTTGGCCAAAAAATGGCCGCAACAATGGATTTATTGTTAAATAAACTTAAATATGTATTTCCGCAAAGTGTGCGTGTGTGTGGGCAAAAATATTTTTATGTCCCTTAAGGACTCATGAACTGATAAAGTACAAGGGTAAATTCAGTTACTGTCTGCGCGGCTTTGTAATGTCTTGCCAGACTGTTTCGTACTAACATTTATTGTTTTAAGAATATGTAATTTTTATGTTTTCACGCTCTTTTTTCCTCAGGTAACTAGCTACATTAGCTAAAACGCTATGCCCCATAACGTTAAACCATGATATTACTGGTTAATATGCGACAGAGACAAAAAAATTATAATTGAAACTTTCTGAAGGAAAACAAAACTCTTTTTGTAATGTAAACAGAATACTGAGAAGAAGAAAGAGAAAGTAAAAAATAATAAAAAATAATAATAAAACAAAACAAAGAAAATTAAATATAAACTCAGTTCTGAGGAATAAAAAAATTATAATAAAGTATAAATATAAACAATTCTGAGAATAAATTGTTTTAATTTGTTTTTTTTAGAATTTTGAAATATAAACTCAGGGGGAAAAAAAACAAGATATAAGGTGCAAATGAGAAAGTCCCAATTACCTTTTATTATTAATATTAGTATTATTTAGTTCTGCGGCAGAACCAGACTTCCATAGTTTAGCATATGAATGTATTAAAAAACATAATTTATTTCTGTGACCGCAGAATTTTTAGCATCATTACGCCAGTCTTCAGCGTCACATGATTCTTTTATTCTAATATACTGGTTTGCTGTGTGTTCAAATCATCTGTGATAAATTGGAAAACTGCTCAGTTTGACGTCTTGAGAAATGATGGTCTGAGGTTCGCGATGGTCCTGACTGGAATGCTGAAATACCGCATTCATACAGCGTTTGATTTTCCATTCACATGATGACGGGCACCTTCTGCCAGCCGTTTCTCAGCTGTCAAACACCTGCACAAACAGGGCCTTACAGTAAGTCAGTTTCCTTCTGCTCTGTCTTGTAGCTGTTAACTTACAGTAAATGAGTCAGACTGTGGTTTCAGCTCATCAACTGCTGCCGTGGACGTATATAGAGGTGCTGCTGGCTGTTTGTGGGACAGTTGTGGTAATTAGAGAGTGTTTCTTTAATGAGCACTTCACAGAAGGTTTAATTAAGTAGCGGGGCGGAGTCGAGTGTGTGGGTGTGGTTTAACAGCTGTCACTCCATAAAGAAACAAGTGTTCAGTCAACAACCCCCCCACAGGCACAAAATACTGCATCTGTCCCCACACACTCACGTTTATGTGACACTTGTGCTCCTGCATGTGTGTGTGTGTGTGTAAGCGAGAGAGAGAATGAAGGAAGGAAAATGCTTTTCACAAAGCTTAACAAATCAGTACTTCACAAGAAGATGATTATATTTTGAATTCTTATTTATATACATTTGATCAAACATATTATATATAAAAACAGATATAAACTAATAAATCATGTTTTTTTTAATTGTGCATTCCAGTTAATCTCAATCGTTTTCATGTTTATATTTAAATAAATTTATATAATATATATTTTATATAAGAAATGTTAATACATTTTACGTTTTTATTATAATATATTTTATTATATATTATATTTTTTTATTTAAAAGGTATATATTATATAAAGCATATAATTTTTTGGCAGATTATATTGATATGACATACAATAATATATTGATTAAAACTTCCTAAATATTACAAATATTTGTATTGTATAATTGTTTTGTAATGATATACTTTAATTTACTTTCTTTTATTATTGAGAACTGATATGCTTAATTGTCCTAAATTTAAACTGTTTGCCTTATTTTCAGTTTAATTAATTGTAGTTATTGTTAAAAGTGTGCTTAATTGTACTGTTCCTAAAACAGGATTTAAAAAAAAAAGGTGCATTTTTGATATATACATTTTCGACAATTGATATACAATTTGATTAAACAATATTTAATTTCATAAACCCTAAGTTTCCCAGCTTTCCAGTTGAAAGCTCATATATGCGCGCAGATCTGGCTTCATCTTTATCTAGCCATGTGGACACATTTCAGAGGTGACTGTGTAAATAAAGCAGTGTTTCAGAGGCCAGAAACACACACACACACACACCTTCGCCCCATACCGAGTGTATGAAAGAGGGTCTGTGACCACGCCTGCCCTCGGCCTCCATCAGGGACCATTAAAGAGAGACTCTCAGCTGTCTGTCTGCGCAAATGTTTAAAGGGCCAACTGGCCCCATGTTTACTGGCCCCTTTAAACAGACCCTAAGATCCTTTCAGATGACGTTTATCAACAACAAACCCAAATGAATCTAAAGACTGAAATATCTCAGCAGAGAAGGGAGATTTTATACCACGAGAAGCAGCTCTGTTTTGTTGCCATCGAAAATCTTTTTGTGGAGAAACCTTCAGCCAAAATTGACACAGAATCAGGCCAAGTTCGATTTACTCTCGTCTTTCCAACCATTTTCATTGCAGGTCACAGCTATAAAACTTAAACTAAATATATTCTGCCTGATATAAGCACCTTACTTTTATGCTGCATTTTTATTTTCAGTTTGTTAAATATATACCAGTATTATGATGCTTCTTTAAAATGATTTGTGAAATTTACTAGCAATTTAATTGTAACGCTGAATGACTGGCTTGTACCCATGAACCACAAACGAAGATATTTTGCAGTATGTTCATGCTGCTCTTTTCCATATAAATTAAATGGTGATAACTGGATAAATTAATTAAAAAATAAAATAAATGGAAAGGATGATAAATTAAAAAATTATTTGATAATCTACCATGATGTTTAAAAATACAAAAAGGTATATAATAAAAAAAATTATATATATATGTGTATATATGTACAAATGTGTGTATATATATATACTCTTCCCGTAACGACTGCTCTGTATTTTGTAGGTCATGAAGTTGTGCGTCTTCTGTCCTGTCATCTGTCTGTGTGATGTACGGGAGAGCGAGTAAATGAGAGGTGTTTGTTCTGCTCATGAGTGAAGCGGAGAAACAAAAGCAGCTTTGAGAGCTTAGGCCCCCTGGAACGCTTCTGGCCGGTGTGTAGCGGCACGTGGCAAAGACCTTGATACTTATCATGTGCGTCAGGTGCTGCTGATACACTTCATGCTCCCTCCTTCCTTCAGTCTTTCATTCTGTGACCTTCTTTCGTTCAGGGACAAGAACAAAAACATACGAAATTTGCCAGATTTATTAGTGCGGGTGTCATGGTGCCCTGCTTCTTTTTTTCTGTTTTAATCTCCTTTTTTTATTTTTTGATAAACAAGGTTGAAGGTTTATGCCCGTTGCATTCAGAGATAAATCAATCAATCTGTCTATCTATCATCCTTCCATACATTTATTATCCATCCTTCAATCAATCCATCCATCTACCATTTATCTATCATCCATCTATCCTTCCGTCCATCCATCTACCATCCATCATTAATCTATCCATTATCCATTAATCATCCATCCATCCATCTGTCCATCCATTTATCATCCATCCATCCATTTATCATCCATTCATCCATCTTTAACCTATCCATCATCCATCCATTTGTCCATCTGTCCATCCATTTATCATCCATCCATCCTTCCATCTATCATCCATTCATCCATCATTAATCTATCCATCATCCATTAATTATTCTTCCATCTCTCATCCATTTATCTATCATTAATCTATCCATCATCCATCCATCATCCATCCATCCATTAATCATCCATCCATCCATCTGTCCATCCATTTATCATCCATACATCCATCTGTCCATCAATTTATCATCCATCCATCCTTCCTTCTCTCATCCATTCATCCATCATTAATCTATCAATCATGCATCCATCCATCCATTCATCCATCTGTCCATCCATGTATCATCCATCCATCCTTCCATCTCTTACCCATTCATCCATCATTAATCTATCCATCATCCATCCATCCATTAATCATCCATCCATCCATCCATCTGCCCATCCATTTATCATCCATCCATCCTTCCATCTCTCATCCATTCATCATTAATCTATCCATCATCCATCCATCCATCTGCCCATCCATTTTTCATCCATCCATCCTTCCATCTATCATCCATTCATCCATCATTAATCTATCCATCATCCATCCATCCATCCATCCATCTGTCCATCCATTTATCATTCATCCATCCAGCCATCCTGAACATTCATAGTCTTTGAGAATGACATTCAAACGAATTTCTCTACATTTCAAATATTTTTACATCTACTTCCAATACTTTCAAATATAAATCCTTGGTAAAAACACATGTGACAGATCCATTCCAGTGACAGATGAAGTGCATGCTCGCTGGAGTGTTTAGTGATGTCAGGTGTGTAGTCTGGGGTCCCCGCAAGTGTTGGGGACAGCTGTCCTCGTATCACATGTCTTTGCACGCCACAGGCAGAAAACATATTCAAGTCTGAGCAGCCGTCACATCACACTCTTCAGCTCAAACTTACACACTTTTAACATTCAAAATACTTCATCTGAACAAACTTCTAACACTGAGTAGCAAAGTTCAGTGCATGCATCGTCCTGGAGTCTGTCAGCATGATGGAGGTTGGTTCATAAAAAATGTAAAAATGAGAGTGTCGCTGAGCACATGATTTATTCTGCACACGTTTGTCATCCGTCCAGAACAGGTTGAGGTGTGTTAATTTCACTCGTGTGAGTCTTACTGACCTGAGCGAGTGCACAGAAACACCCTTCAGCCAAGATGAATGAGTCTGTTTAAGCTTGGCAGATACAGTATGTTCTTTGTGTTTGAAAAAAGAAAAAAAAAAAACACAGAAAGACTGTAGAGAGAGAAAGAGAGTGAGAGAGAGAGCGAGAGAGAGAGTAATATTTTAGGATGGTTGAAGGCAGAGAAGGAAGTGAAAAAAATAAATGAAAGAAGTAAAGCATAGGGATTTGGTTAAATCAACAATGAAGAAAGAAGAAGAAAGTAAGAAAGAACGAATTAATGACTGAATCAATGAAACTAAAATACATAAATGAAGACAAACAAACAAAAACAACTAATTAAAAAAAAAACATGAACGTAAGAAAGAATAAATAGGATTTTGCTGAATCAACAGCAGAAAGAAAGAAAGATATGGGTATTTGGTTAAATTAAACCAAAAACAAATAAACAAAAGAAGTAAAGAAACAATGAATATGAGTGGACAGAAAAAATGTTAGAAAAATAAATTCATTAATAAGTGAATGTTTTGATAATAACATAGTTTCAGGAGGATCGCTGGACTTATTAATCACGGCTGGCACCGCATCACCTAATCAATTACCTTGTTTGTGATCGCCAAACATATCCCTCCTTTCTACTATAAATAAACCAGTTTCCCTTTCCTTCGCATCTCGCTTTCATGCACCCTTCCTCCTCCCCTTCTCCTAGCGCCACGTCTTCCTCTGGGGGGCATGCGGAGATCGTGCCGGACACCCAACCACAAAACCCCGCTTAGGGTTCAAGCGGCTAGGGTTCGGAGTCTGCTGACTTCTCCCTGCTCGCTCCCTGGATAGCATGCCAAATTTGCTTTATTCACTAATGAGGAAGCGTGAACTCATGAAATATATAGATTGTAAAATTACAAACAACAAAATGAGACAAATGAAGGATAAAAAATAAAAGCAAGTACAAGGAGCTATCAGGCTACACTTTATTTCACAGATAGATAAATAGATAGATAGATGAATGACCTCAGTCCAGGCGGCAGTGCACATCTACAGACTCCAGTGTGTTGTTAGTGTCTGGTGAATGAGTCTCAGTATATCTTGGTTGCTAACAGTTTCTTCAGGCGTTTTTTAATCTCTAAGCTCTGGCTCCGCTCCAGCCTCCAGTCTGAGCAGAGACGGTGAGCATTCAGCCCAGAGCTCTTATCAGCTCACTGAAGGACTCAGCGCAACTCATAAAGATAAAATTCTTCTCTTTGTGGAGATGATTATTGACTTAATAATAATGATATAAAGTCTGCTTGAAGGAAGCAAAATCTGTCTGTTTTGGGTTTCGTCTTCAGGAGGAGAAGATCCAGTTGGCAAAACTCAGAAACTATTTACTACTGTTTTAGCCGAAGTATTCAAATAGCTGCGGTTGTTGAGCGGTGTTCAGATTTTTTTAATGGTGGAGGATAACTTGAGCCGTAAGGAGAAAAACAAAACTCTTTTTTTTAGGCTTTTTTGGATTAATTAATAATAATAAGCAATAATTTCTGAAGGATCATGTGAAACTAAAGACTGAAGTAATGCTGAAAATGCAGTTTTGATCACTTAAATAAATTACTTTGTGGTGTGGATTATTGTAATGTTTTTATCAGCGGTCTCATTCTGACGGCACCCATTCACTTCCATTTGTGAGCAAATGATGCAATGCTACATTTCTCCGAATCTGATGAAGAAACAAACTCATCTGCATCTTGGATGGTCTGAGAGTGAGTGCATTTTCAGTAAATTCTTATTTTTTGGGTGAACTGATAACCTTTAATAACTAATTAATAGACAACAAGTATGTTTGCTGTTCTTTCTTGCTTCCACTGGTGGTGATTTGGGCGTAAAGCATCAAACCCAGGGCCTGTTGTCAGAGCAGTTTGTCAAACCCAAGCTTGCGAGGTGAATTTGCAGTCCAAGCACAATTTCTGTGGCAGTTTTGGAGTTGTTTTTACTGGGGTCTCCGCGGGTCAACGTGCTCCGGCTCCACAGACGAGAGGAATTCCTAATCTGAGAGCAGTACCTTGCTTGGGAATGCAGATAATGCAGTAGATTATCAATGACATGTTTATGGTTCAGATTTATATTTCCCTTCTAACAGGCAGTGAATGCTCCTTCTCTTTATGAAAATATATTTATGTCAGCTCGCAGTGAAACGGCACACTGTTGAATGCAGACCTTCTCGTGAATTGTGTGTTGGCGGTTCAGGTTTCTGACGGCCTGCTTTTGTTTTGTGTGTGCGCTGGATGGTTGAATGATGACTGGCGAGGGATCATAAACTGGGTGTTTTAAGTAGCTTTCTGAAATGAATGACCCATTTTGAAAGAAAAACACATATGCATGAAGAGTTGGTTCTGAAAATTTGTGTTAATGTCACATGTTGTTTGTTGTATGCTTTTCTTGTCATTTATGTTCTGACCTTATCCCAAAACACGAAATTGAAAGTGCTCTTCAAGAGAAAATGCTGTGTTAAATCAGTTGATCTCTGTCCAGCTAGTGTTAAAGCAAAGCAAGTAAATATATATATATATACATATATATGGCACGCTGGTGCTCAGGGAAGGCATGGAGAGAATTGAGTTCACAAAGAAACATAGAAGTTCATTTAATAAACATAGAAGTGAAATACACGGGAGCAAAGCAAACACACTCTTAACATTGACGATGACAGACAAAGACTGGTACCCAGGGTTAAATAGGGAAGGGATTGTCTTCCCTTAAATAGGGAAGACAATGAACATAAATGAGGAAGACACACCTGAAAGGAATACGTAATTAACGAAAACTAGGTCACAGGGAAAGCACATGGGGAAAACAGGCATCAAGGAACATAAACAAAACATGTCACTGT
>JAUYWG010000066.1:1648501-1682190 GCA_034779775.1 Enteromius afrohamiltoni | reverse complement strand
ATTAGATAACATTTTTAAAACCAATTATCTTAACTAAAATTAGACATGTTAGCTTGACAATTAACCAAAATAAACAAATGCCAAAATAATTCCCAAATTTGACAAGTACAAAAAAGAAATTAACGCTAAATAGAAAAAATGTAAAAGTAAAAAAAAATAAAAATGACAGAAGCACAAAACATTTTTTTTAATTGAAAAGTGAAAATCTAGAAATGAAAGCAATTTTAAAATATTAATAAATACTATAACAGTATATAAACAATATTAAAATAACACTCATTTCTGCACAAAACAGGCAAATATAACATTTTGGGGTATTCAGATTATATTAGGAATTAATTAAATGTATAGTAATTGATTGTAATATTTTTGAACGATTTTTATTGAAAAGACCTGAACTTCTGAAGTGGGACAGGTCACAAATAATAATAGCAATGCTGATTTAAACAAGTTCAGTATTTTCTTGTAAAATAAACCAATCTTTGTTGCATTTTTGTTCTTGAACATTTATATAACAAACAGACTGCTTGTGTCATAAATGGTTTGCTACAAAGATCTAACAACATCTCGTTGCTTCACCTTCAAACAGCGGGCTGATCTTCCTCCAGCATGTGATTCCTCCCTCGCTGGTGAACTGACCCAGAGAAATCTCCAGGAAAAACACAGGAATACCACAAGTGAAGAGGAAGATAAGGTAGGGTATGAAAAATGCACCTGGAGGAGGATAAAGACGTAAATCATACTCTTTCTGCTGAAGGAGGATCTGAGCACAATTTGAAATGTGTGAGATTACTGAGGTCTCTTTCTCAGGAAAAACATCTGAGAAGCTGCAGACTTCAGCAAATGTAAGAAATGTTCCCAAAGACCCAAACGTCTATGTATGGACCCACGCTATGGGTTGATCAAACAACAGCTGTGACCTTTCACCTTCTGAACTGGTAATGCTTTCATAAGTCCAGTTGCTGGATCAATGGGTCAGTTTCACAAACACCTGGCAAACGCTAAACACATTCGGGATCTGTGTCGATCCTTATCAGATCTGTAACTTTTGCTGTCCAGTTGGATCCTCTAAACCAAGGGTTTACAAACCGGGGTCCAGAGACCCCATGGGGGCCCCAAGAGAAAAACACTGTTAAAAAAATAAAATAAAAATAAGATAAAACTAACTAATAACTATATAAATTAATAAATGTGAAATAAGATCAATTAAAATAAATTACAAATACATTTTATAAATCAAAATAAATAAAAATTATTAAATAAAAAATAAAATAATTTAATTGAACATAACTGACTAACAAAAATAAATTAAGAATATATGTAAATCAATAATACACTGATAAACTGATTAAATAAGTGATTATCATACTGGGTCATCTAAAAGTTTGTAAACCCCTGCTCTAAACTATTTTACATGAAATAACCTGATCACAGACAGCTCCGTGAGAGAAAGTGTCCAGACACGTCCTGCGTTCTCTCTCCGTTCACGTCTGTCAGGTTCTCCCTCAGGGATGTTAACTAGCCGTGTGTTAATGAGTCTGCTCTTTGTGCTGGGACTGATACCATGCTTTTTTTTTAATATATTTTCCAATGCTTACACCACATTTTGCACATACACTATGACAATCCCATGCATTTTTAAATGTACCATAATGCCATTTCCTTTTAACATATTCTATAGAAATTGCATATTTTTGGGCATGTACCTTACTAATACTGTGTTTTTTTTACATTTACACTGGTAATACCATATTTTTGGGACATGTACCATGGTAATTTAAAATTTTGGTAATACCCTATTTTTTAACATAAACTAATGACATATTATATTTTTGAGCATGTGTACCGTAATAATACTGTGGTTATATATAGAGATATATCGTGATTTTTGTACCATGGTAATGTCATGCTTTTGTACATGTATCATATGAATATTATGTATTCTTTTAATATACACCACATAAATAACATGTTTCTTGATAAAACCATGATTTCTAGACTAACCCCATGTTTTTTTTAGATATGTGCTTTTTAGACACGTTTGTTATTGTTTTGTTTTTTTTGCACATGTTCTAAGGTAATGCTCTGTTTTCTGATATGTAACATGGTAAATCGCATGTGTTTTGGACATATTACAGCATGTTCCTTTTCAGGAACTCGAGCTGCGTCGACGAGACGCTATGGGAACGCCCTTAGCGTGATGGCTCTGAATCGTGTGTTGAATCAGCGAATTGGAACGAATGGGTGAACTGGGACGTCACCGGTAGGTAGGTGACGTCACCGGCCAGGATGCATAAAAGCACATGGAATGCTGGCCGGTAAACTAGCTTCTTGTCTTTCAGCGAAGTAAACGCGGGTGTGCTACCCACTCTTGTGAATTCAGTGCAGGCTCTGGTGATGGAACAAGAAGTAAAAACTCTTTTAAGGAAGGAGGCCATCGAGGTGATCCCTCCTCACGAAAAAGGGTGCGGGATCTACAGCTGCTACTTCATAGTTCCAAAGAAGGATGGAGGACTGAGGCCCATTTTAGATCTCAGAATCCTGAACCACTCAGTAATGAAACTAAAGTTCAAAATGCTTACTATAAAGCAAGTCGTGTCATCTATTGTGACAAACCACACAATAACAACTGTGGAAGTACAAGGGAGAATGTACCGAGCTGTATTGGTCTCCGGAAGCAGCATCACGTTGGTGAGACCAGATGTCCTAGGACCCTGGCCATAGATGAAAAACACCGTGCCTGTGGTCTGCGTACATGGCGACACTCAACAGGTGCCGACTTGCTCTGTTGTCATTAGAAAACAACGGATCCGAGATCGGTTTCACTGGCCCGGCCTGGAAGCCGAGGTGAAGCGGTTCTGTGCCTCCTGTCCTCGATGCCAGCTAACGACACCGACCAAACCTCCCCCCAGCCCACTGATTCCTCTGAGAATCAGAGAAGTACCCCAAGCTTCAACAGGCTTCACCCTGTTCAAGCTCTTATTCGGCCGGGGTTGGCGGGACAAGATCCAGCAACAGACAAGATCCAGCTGGAACTCATCTGTCCGGGCCAATCGTTCACGGCAGGACACATTTAAAAGCGACACCCAAACAAGGAAGTTTGAGCAACGACTCCATTCTGTGACTTACCTTTACTCTCTTACAGACGAAACGCCGTGAACGAGAAGCCCGGGCCACAGAGGATCACTGGAGTACCGTTCACCGTCACCTGGGAGATTAGAAGAAGGATTGCACTCACTTTGGAGCACCGCCACCGTACCCATTCTGTAAATAAATCCACCCTTCGGGGGTTTGTGTTTACCGTCATCCTCTGTCTCGTCTGCTTCTCTAGCGCCACGGTTCACAGTACCAATATCGGGTTCTCCCCTTCGGCCTTGCACTTTCACCCCGTACTTTTACGAATACTGAATTATATATATATATACATATATATATATATATATTATATATATATATATATATACTGAATTATATCGACGACTGGTTAATTTTGGGCCAGTCAGAGAGCAAGGTGTGCAGACATCGAGATGTCATCCTCACTCACAAGAAACGGTTGGGGCTGAGACTAAACGCCAAGAAAAGTGTGCCAGCCCAGAGAACCGCTTATTTAGGCGTGGTGTGGGATTCGAGACTTTAAGCAGATGGATAGTGGATGCCATTAATACTTCTTATGAGTCCTGTGGTCTCCCGCCAAGGCTAGGAGTCAGAGCGCACTCAACACATGGTGTGGCGGCCTCGAAGGCCCTGCTAGCAGGGGTCTCCATGACTGACATCTGTGACGCTGCTGGGTGGTCCACCCCTCATACTTTTGTCCGTTTCTATGGGTTAGACTTGCGAGCCACTCTGGGCTCTTCTGTTCTCGCTTAGCTGTGCACAAATACCAGTTCACGTACCAATTCATTTTCCAGAATACCATACTACATGTCTAAAATACCATGGTAGCACTATGGTAATTTTAGTGCATTTTTGAAAGTGATGTTTCTGGACATGTTTATTATGGTAATATTATGTTAAACTGCGATTTACCATTGCACGTGTTTTTTTGGAGATATGCCATGGTATAACATGGCTTTCTGAACATGGTATCATGGTAATATCATGTTTTGGACATGTACAATGGTCAGTACCATGGTGCATATCATGATACCTCACCTCCACCGTTCTTGTAGCAGAGATACGGGAAGCGCCACACATTTCCCAGTCCGATGATCTCTCCGGCCACTGACAGGACAAACTCCAGCTTGTTGCTCCACTGTCCTCTGTCCTTCATCTTCACCTCCGTGTGTGGGACAATATCAAGCGGCCGGTTCAGCCCGTTAGACGGGTCCATCTTGGTCGTGATCTCTTTCTCTCCTGTTTGAAACCAAAAGATGAATCTCATGACTACTGTTCGGTCATTTACTGCTATTTAGTTGCACAATATAATGCAACGAATCCCATGCGGCAATTTTGGTGAATTACTCATGTACTCATGTGTCACAGCATGTTTTTTCTCTCATAAAATGTGAAGATATGAAACCTGGACACACCCATTCAGACCAGATCTTTTCATGAATGCATAAAGTCTGAGCACAACACACACTCAGTTCCTGACATGTTATTGCATGTTTTGTAATTATGCTTGTAATCGTTACACTCATAAGTCACACAACAACTGATCGGTTATACATAATTGTAATCGATTTATTACAAAGTGTGTACTAAACAATGTGAAAAATTCACAGGGAAATAATGGGCTGATATGCTTTACTAAGCTAAAAATAAACACATGGAACATCTTAGTTTCATCATAGTTACATTGGTCACCGACACTACCAACAACCACTTAGAACATAGAAAAAAATTCTGCACCTTAGCAACTGCATAGCAACACACACAAAACAGAAAAAAAAAAAACTTGCAACATGTTAAATAACACTTGGAACACTATAATGCCCTAGCAACTGTATAGCAACACAATAAAAACACATAGAATGCTTTTGCAAGTGCATAGCAACATGTTTAAAAACATTGTAGACACCTTAGAAACCACAAGGAAATGCTTTAGCAAAAATAATAATAATAAAAAAATAGAATGTCTCTATTATAGATCAGTGGTTTAAACACACTCATAAGTCTTTAGCAATCACATAGCAACGCCCTAGAAACTGCATAGTAACACACACAAAAAACTGCTTTTGCAATTGCATAGCAATATGTTAACTGCATGGCATAGAAATGTGCAAATAAAGCAGTTAAAATGCTTTAGCAACTGCATAGCAAAATTGTAATATAGCATCATATTAAAAACACTTAGGAATTACCAACCACTTAGCGACTGTGTAACAACACTTACTGTTAAAAGGCTTCAAAAAGCTGCATAGCAGCATGTTAGAAAACGCTCAAGATAAGTTACCACACAGCAACACCCTAACAACTGCATAGCTACAAACTATAAACAACAGGCTTTCAGTAGTGCACATTTGCCTGATATTTTGACCTTAAAGGTTAGTAATGACAAAACAAAGACAACAACTCATTTCTGAGTGACCAGTCCCCACTCTAGAGCAATGCTGGTGACTACATCCAATCTGCTGTATTCCATGATAGTGACAGATCACACTAGCATTGTGGGAAAAGACTCCCCCTGTGTGCAAAACAGAAGACTCTCTCACTGTGTTCATATCTGTCAGTTTGAATTAACGGGTCGGGCTCATCTCTGCTTTCAAAGGTCCCGTCACAATCAAGACCAAGTCAAAGACATTAAAAGAATAGCTCACTAAAAAACATTTAACCATTTTTTCCAACAGCATTTTTTTTTAAAGTTGAAAGTTGCCACCAAAAACTTTTATTTACATGTTGTTTAATGATTTAAGATTAAGTTATTTTTCATATGCATCTGCATACATATGCAATCAATTGTTTATTTTTCTTCAAGATATTTCAGTCCGGAGATTCAGTATTCTTTCAGAAAAGCTGTCATAGCACCTCCTACCGTAAAACTGTGAAAACACAGAAAGGCCAAAAATTCAGTCAATAGCAGGTAAATGGTGGGTCAGATATTAATTGCCATTTTATCAGGAAGTTACGTCGGAGGGAAACGGTGCTTATTCATTTTATGCAACATTTCAATTTTGCCCACAAGTTAAATTCGCAACTTTGGATGGAAACCTGGCAAATGACTTACTATTTGCATTTTTTTGTAGAAAACAAGGGACTTATTATTATTTTTTGCTGTAATTACATTTCAGTTAGGGCTGTGAGTTTGATGCATTGCGATTCATGGATAGATTTTGAATGCATCGCAATTCACTCTGGAATCAGTTCTGAGCTTAGTTTGTAACAGCTGATGGCACTATAATCTAGTTTTTAACTTTACACTCTAATGCTATTAAAGAAAAGTGCTTGTGTGTCCGATTGAGTCATGTAACTGCACCTCTGCTCAGAATGAAAAGATTAATGTTAACACAGCTTACTGTGAACGTTCTTAACTTTAAACTTTTTAAACTTTATGAATGATTACTTTAGGTTGAAGTGTGTCCAAGGAACTGAAAGCAAGCAGATTACGACTGTTCATAAACCATGCAGTGCCATCTGCCGTTACAAATTTGAGAGAGAATCACGATGCATTCAGAAAATCTCGGAATGGATGCAGAATCACGTATCAGTTTGCGATGCATCGATTCATTTCCCCAGCTTTAATTTTTAGTCTTTGATTTTAAGTAAATTTTCACTGAACAACTCTGGTGCTGGGTCAGAACCAGCTTAAAGGCTCCAGGGTTCAGAGGTGTCCCTGTCTTAGTCCCTCAAGGGACAGTATGTCTGTTCCACATACTTGAGGTTTCAAAAAACAAGCATAGTGGACGTCCCGTAGAGGCCTTGAGAATGTGCTCTTTCTCTTGTGCAGAAACAGCAGAGCGCCATCACAGTTATCAGTGAAAAGCATTACCAGGCAGATAAAAATAGCCTCTTGCATTAACAAGACACCTGAAGGAATGAAAGGCTGGCAGCATGAGGTAGAACAGACTTCTGAGTTGAAAGGACATTTGTTTGAAAGATGACCTCAGATCGAGGCGGTTTGGTCACAGTTTACTGCAGCTTTTACAAGGCCAAAGATGAGATCACACGTTAGTCCTATAGAGCTGAGTTTCTGTGAGCTGTTTACCCACAGGAATGATAAATCATTATTATCATCAACCAGTAATATTAGATGGGAATACGATCTCAAAATGTCTAAAACTGTCCTCAGATTTCTCAAAGATACCAAAAAGCAAGACAAGGTGCTTATAGATAACTGTTTCTCCCAGACACCAGCAGGATGCAAACTGACCTGCTTCTCTGATGTTTCTTCTGAGGAAAAAAAACAGCTAATCTCACAAATATAATTTACTGAGTTTCAAAATGGATATTAAAATGTCTCAAATTCTGCTGAGATTTATTAGAGATACAAAGATACTCGATAAACTGGCCTGCTGAGATCTCCTGCTTAGATGTTTCTCCAAATGAGGACAAACTCAGAATCAGAATCAGCTTTATTTGCCAAGTGAAAGCAAACACACAAGGAATTTGTGCTTTCAAGAAGCTCTACATATATATCTGACATAATAACAAAATCTTTTAAATAAGTGCCCCCATTATGCCTTTTTAAAGGTTGCTAATATTGCTTTATGAGTCTCTTAAAACAGGTTAACATGTATGCAAGGTCAAAAAACACTTTAGTTTTCTCCAAAAATAGATTTAAGGGGCTAGTTGTTTTATTCTTTGAACATGAGCGGACATTATGCAAATATGTTACTTAGTGATGTGTGGCCATAACAGAAAAAGTTTTGAATGTGAGTCAACTCTTTTTTTTGATAGACAATAACTTTATTTATTGTGCACTGTCAGCGTTCACATATAGCTACATGACACACTGCATAAAAGATCATATTTGAAAAGGCATAATAGGGGCACTTTAAATAATTATAAATAACTAGATAAAAAATTTGTTCAAAAGTTGGCTTGAGAATGTCTGATCTGAAAGAAGAAAACGTTCGAAAAAGTTTTAAAAGTTAATAAAGTTAAAACGGTTTAAAAGGTTTTAAGTTTGACATTTTCAATTTGAAAAAGTTTTAAGTGATTTTTAATTTTCAGTTTTACTAAAAACCGTAAGTATGATCAGTTAAAAGATATAGCACACTAAGTGAGATCAGACTGAAGAGCTGGGCTGAGTTTAGAGGTTTTAGAGTTCAAACTCTAGGAGGAGTCAGAAATTTTATTCTCAGAAGAATAAAAATAAAAAGAACTGTAAGTTTAATGCGGATTTCAGTAAGTTGGCTTACTTAAGTCAACTTAATGTGTATGAATATGGAACAAAAGATGTACAGCTGCATAGAAACAATATGCTTATGTATTTACATAGAGAGGCAATAATTAGTGATGGATAAAAAAATACAAAACACATTCCTGTGTTATCTGTTTAGGCTGGAGATGGTATGGGGAGGAGATGGCCTAGATGTTCTAGTGCACAGAGATCTTTAGCGTCTGCCTGAGGGGAGAAGTGAAAACAGGTCGTGTCCGTTTCTTCACTCGAGAGCTGACCATGTCCTGAAGGCTGGGCAGGTGCACACCAATCATCCTTTCTGCTGTCCTAACAGTCCCCTGCAGTCTTCTTAAATCTGATGTGCTGGCTGACCCAAACCAGACAGATATAGAAGAGCACACAACTGACTCGATAACAGCTGAGTTTCAAAATAGATCTCAAAAAATTTCTCAGGCCCTGTTTACACTAGTGCGTTTTAATTTTAAAATGGTGTTTTAGAATGAAAGCGAACCTTTCAGAAACGATCTCCGTTTACACTACACAACCATTCATGCATGTACAGCCGTAGTTATGAAGAGGTATATTCCCAGTTCTTTAAATCGTGGACACGTCTACTTGCTTGGAAACAATTTAATGGGAAATCTACCAACACATATCTATGGGTACAACAACCAGCATTTAAGGATACACTGAGCAGCTAGGCCATAATTTTCCAGAGTTTCTGTTTTGCTTCGTTTACACTAGTGCATTTTATTTTAAAATGCATAACTTTAGCTACGGAAACTTGGACCATGTTAAATAATATTGTGTTGTTGTAGCCATAGTTGTATGTTGGTAGATTCACCATTCGATCGTTTGCAGCCTGTGGTCTAAATAATAAGAAATCTACATATAAATACCTGTACCTGGATGAATGGTCATGTGTTTTAGGTTGTGTAGTGTGAACAGAGATTGTTTTGTAAAACGAAGCAGAACCACCAGTTTAAAAGAGAATAGTATTTATTCTTAAAAGCAGTGAACAGGCACTAGTGTAAATGGCCTAGAACGTAACCCAGATGTTTTAAACTACTATAGTGTAAAATGCACTAGTGTACCAGGGCCTTATGTCTCACAAATGAGGAAAAGAGAGTAACATAACTGCATATGGAAAGTCTGAAAGCTGATCTGCTGAAGTCTCCTGCTTCTCATGTTTCTCATGCTAACTTCATATAAATTGAGCTTCAAATAGAGATCTTAAACTGCCTCAGATTTCTCAAAGATACAAAAAGAAAAGACTCCACAGATATCTCTTTAATGGAATGCAAACGGACCTGCAGAATTATCCTGCTTCTCAGATATTTGTCCTGAGGTGAAAAACCCTGCTAACCTCACATGTATCATCTTTGGGGTTACAAAAGATCTTCAAATTTCACAGAGATTCAAAGAATTCGTAGCTATTGAACCGATTCGTAAACACTTAAATTTATGGGTGTAGCTGCCAGGATTTTGATTAATAATTAATAAAGTTTATTATGTGACTTTGCTGCTTTACAAGCTGAATAACACATGTTGCAATAGTGTTTGGGAATTTAAACATGCCAGTGGAAAACTCCCAAAGGAATGAACCACATCTACACACTGTATATCACACATGTGACAGATTCATGTGGATGCATGAAGCACTGAAATTCCTCATGCATGGAGTTTGCATTCATTCTGACCTAATTTTTTATACAAAGGAAAAAACATCAATTGCACATTTAGAACTAATGAAGTCGCTTTGCTGGCAATCGGTTCTTCTCTTTCGTAATCTGCAAAAGTGGTTTCTCACGATCATAAAACATTATGATCAAATGGTTTTAATTATAATTGTAGACAAATATAATTACTTCAAATATAAAATTTTGGTATTTGTACGATTTTCCAATGTTTATGAAAGACATCTTTGTTCACTGAAGCTGCATTTATTTGATCAAAAATGCTGTAAAAGCAGTAAAATTGTTAAATATTTTTTACAATTTCCATTTTTTATTTAAATATCTGTAATTTATTTCTGTGACGCGCATCATTACTCCACTCTTCAGTGTCACATGATCCTTCAGAAATGTTTCTAATATGCTGATTCGCTGCTCAAGAAACCTTTGATTGAATGAATAGAAGGTTCAAAATAACAGAATTTGTTTTCATTCGTTTTGTAATATTATACATATATTTTGATCAGTTAAATGCATCCTTAATTAATAAAAGTATACTATCTTATAAACGTTTTTCTGATCTAAACTTTTAAACAGTATTGTAAAAACATGCAGGAATGAGCAAAGCTGCAATCTAGACAAATAAAAGGAGTTTTTATTTGTGTGACGTGTTTTGCTCATTACTTCTTTCCTATGCTATCATTTGCATTTCCTAGTGCATGACAATGCTAGAGCCTGTCATGAAATCACAGTAAATAAGATGTTATAAATCTAGCATTTGCATGTTTTTTTCATTAGAATTATTTAGAAAGCAAAAGGCGTCAAATGTATTGAAAGTTTTTTTTTGTGACAGTACAAACTGGTTTTGATTGGAGTCAAAGTGATACCCCTACACAAACATGTGCTTACAAAGTTGCCTAAAAAAAGTAATGCACACAGAAGAATGCATAGCACTGCACAGGCATGAAAGAGCATGAAACAGCCTCACCTTTCATTAGGATGGTGCAGGGTAGCCGGCAGTGTCAAGTGTGCTGTATATTCTCAGGTTTTGCTCTTTAATGTGGTGGTTTTCTGGTTTCGTGGAACCCGTCAGTCAGCCCTGGATGGTCCAAGTCCAACTCCTCCCCCCTGCACCTCCCTCTCGCTCCCATTCACAAAACACTGAGAGTGTGAGGCTTCAACGGGGCACTGGCGGATTGCATAATGCCATCACCCAGCACTCGTTCAGCCTGTGAAGCAGTTTTTTTTTTTTTCTCTTAGCTGAAGGGCACCAGAGAAAGGAAACATTCTGGCTCCATCTCAAAAGACCACCCTGATCCTCTCAGGAGCTGAATTAACGGGGCTCAGAATGTATCTCCATGGAGGATCATGGGATACTGGTCAAAAGCAGGCACATTTCTATTGGAATTTGTTTTTATTAATTGAAAAGTGCACCCAGTTTTAATAGATATCAGCATTTTCAAACATTCAGGACACCTCATCTATCACATAGCAACACCCTGGCAACCACCCCAAACACCATAGCAACACTCTTAATAATACCTTAAACAAATTTCTTAGCAAAACTCCGGAAAATCCAAGCAACGCCCTAGCAACCACCTAGAACACTAAAAATATTTTGACAAAAAATAGTAATTGCATAGCAACACCCTGGTGACCACCCTAAATACCCTAGCAACCACAAAAAACTACAAAAACTCCTGAATGCATTAGTAACTGCATAGCAACATCCTGCCAATCACCCTAAATACCCTAGCAACCATAAAGTACACAAAAAAAATCTGAATTCATGAGTAACTGCATAGCAACACCCTGGCAATCACCCTAAATACCCAGGCAACCACAAAGAACACTAAAACATCCTTAATGCATTAGTAACTGCATAGCAACACCCTGGCAACCACCTAGCAATGTTCTAACAACTTAAAAATACCCTAGCAACCATATAACACCTGACCCCTGGAGCACTGAAACACCATGTTTTATCAAGAAAAACTCTAAAAGTTCTTATTATCAATGATAATTTGGATGTTTTTTTTCCCCTTAACTCAGTTTGTCTGTGAATTCAAATGGTCATTCATTCATTCCTTTCTCCTGCTCATTCTTTGTGTCTTCAGGCGTTCTCTGCATACTGATGCTCCACGAAGAGTGTTTTTCTTCCCAGCGGCTCAATGATGCTCATTTAAGAGAATAAACTGCTCACGCTGTCGCTAGTTTATAACTGAGATGCAGTTCTCGATTATATTTCACTAAGGAATGGAAATATATAATAAAAATATATTTTAACGTTTTTTTTTTTACTGAGTATTTCTTGCAGATTCACCCAATTAAGGGATCAATTGCCCTGAAACCCCCTGTAATTCAAAGTATGCACGGTAGATGATTTATATAATTTTAGCTATTGTGTTGAAATATGCCGTACGGCTCTCTGGCATCTTCTGGAGAAGCAGCACATGTTCTGAAGGATGTTTACAGACCATTAGAGGGTGTTCACTGCTCTCTGAGCATCTAATTACGCACATTCCTTTCTCAGAAACAAGGAAAAAGGAAAAACGGTAAGATCTTGTCCAATCTTATTGTTCCACATTGTGATTCTGAAACGTTTAGCATCAATATAGAGGAACTCGCAGATTTTTTTCTTGCCCCTTTTGCTCAAATCTCTCCACATCACTTGCACAGGTCACTGGTCTGTCCGTACAGAGGAAGCTGCTCCATCTCTTTCGTTTAGCATCACCTCGTCTTAAGCGTGACAGGAACGCTGTTAATTATGAGCTGGAGCATGCGGGGCTCAGTTAACGGCTGTGCTGTGCTCCTAAAGACGCAGTAGGAGACTACTTTCATAAAAGACTCTGGCAGAAGAAAAACAGGACAGAAAGAAAGCGCTATAGACGGGAGAATTTCGAATTCATGGGAAACTCACTGCGACGCTTCTACCTACTGAAAGATTTATTAAAGAAATAGTTCCCATGAAAAATAAACATACAGTACGCTGAAAATGTGTCACATCCGTGATGTGGATGAGTTTGTTTCTTCATCAGATTCTGAAAAATGTAGCATTGCATCAGTCCTCACCAGTGGATGTGAATGGGTGCCGTCAGGATGAGAGCCGATAAAAACATCACAATAATCCACACCACTCCAGTCCATCACTTAATGTCTTAAAAAGAGAAAAGAATTTCTCATTTCAAACGGCACATTTGTTGAATCTGAAAAGAACATGTGTGGGTTAACACCACAGAAAAAAAATGGGTAAAAATACAGCTTATATCTCAAAATAAATGAATAACAATATTGCAGTAGAGGATTTTTAGTATCATACGGCTATGTTTTGAGCATATATATTTATCATTTGCAATCGACCCACTGTCACGGTGTGTGTGTGTGTTTTAGTTTCGGTTTTTGTATTCCTGTTTTGTTTCAGTCTTAGTTATCACGGATTTTGACCTCATTTGAAGTTCCTGTCGTCTTCATGATTATTCATGATATTCCCCAGCCGTGTCTCACAGGTGTTTTCAGTTTTCCTGCGTTTGAATGTGTATTTATTTGATGTCTGTTTAGTAGTTGTATGGATTTTGTTCCCAGTAACAGTTCTTTTGTTCTGAGTTTATTTCCATGTCCTAGTTGTTTTGTTTTGTCCATGTCCTTGTCAATCTTCTTGTCAACCACACCACCATAGAAAACACTAGTGTGTTACTCCCTTAAAACAAAAGGACTAATTACATTACATAGATACTTGTTATGGTAAATAATGAGTAACATTTCAGTTACTTCTTAAATCTTGTTTGTTTCTAATATATAAAAAGGTTTTTTTAGAAATGTAAAAGCCTTCCACAACAAAAGGGACATGAATCCTCCTCAGGCTGAAAGAAATGTAAATTCACATCCGTACAGTAAAGAACGCAAACAAGTCACACGAGGAATATGACGCAGTAGAAGAAAGTTCAACAATATTCAGCAATAACAAAAACTGAACACAAATGTATAGTATAGTTGAATTTGATCATCGAAGGTCAGTAGCAAAGACAGGATTAAATACATGAATGATATTTGTGTTATTTAAGATTTTTCATTATCACAGTTTGTGTTAGAGGTGCATCTCATGTCAGTCTCACGCCCCCTAACGTTGAGGACATTTTACTGCATCTTCATTCCTCTGAAAACTTTATAAACAAATACTAATGGATGTTGATAATATATTGTAAAATATAATAAATACATGTTTAGTTATATCCAACAAAATGTTTTATTAATAATTCATAATGTATTATGAACACTGATTGCCAAAACAATTATAATAATCTTTTATTTTCCTTATAATCCAAATTTTTTAAGAGATTTTTGTTTTTTTTATTAGATTTCAGTTTTATAAAAAGCTCTTTATATGTTGACTAAACTCACATTTGCCTTTACACCTTAATATACTTGATATAATTGGTTTGATGAGAGATCTTATCATTTATGGGACATATGTGGGCTCAACTTAATATTTAACACAGGGTTTGTTCAAATCCACAGAGTGACAGCGACACTGAATAGAAAGAATTATAACACCGTATGGAGAAACTCCATGTGAAAAACATTTACATTGTGGTTTACACTGTGTTCTGAAGGGTTTAGAAGTGTGTGATGTGGTTGTTAGGGTGTTCTTAGTCCTAGTTCCTTACCGGCTGATTGGCAGATCTTTTACTTACCCTTCTGCTCTGGCACTGTATAATACTACCACAAGGGGGCAGAAAAGACATCATTTAAAACGTGGCCCTTACAAAGAACACTTTTCATTGTAATCCAAGAAGGGATCTGAACCAGCAGCTCCCGATGCATGCAAATAAATATTTATAATTTATTTTATTTGAGCTGAGCTGTCAGTTTATTCTGCGTTTTCAACAACAAACAACAGTTAACAAATGCACTGCTCAACGTTGCCGTTAGAAATCACTCTGAACAGACGTTATGACAAACATAATGTTTTCCTCAGTGGACATTCAAATGTTTGTTTTATTGTGAGATATGCAGGTAATCCCACTCGCTCATAATACTTTAAATTATAGGCTACAACAAGCTTTTAATACAGTAAGCTTTCAATGAAGCAACTCAATGTTCCTTTGTTACTAGCTCTTAAGTAACGTTCTGGAGTTAGTAACAGAGCTTGGGCTCAACTGTTAAACTTTACATTTTAGTTTGCACAGAAGAGGGCTTTTAAAGATACTATGTTGTTGTTTCAAATTTATTTACACACTTGTGCCGTCGAACTGTTGTATAATTGCAATATCATGCTGATATAGAGCCAATAGTATGGGAGTGATATTGCTCATGTATACACTACCGTTCAAAAATGTGGTGTCAGTAAGATATTTAATGTTTTTAAAGATGTTTCTTCTGCTCATCAAGGCTGCATTTATTAGATTAAAAATCCAGAAAAAAACGGTAATACTGTGAAATATTATTTTAACTGTTTTCTGTGTGAATATACTTTAAAATGTAATTTATTCATGTGATTACTCCAGTCTTCAGTGTCACATGATCCTCTCAGAAATCATTCTAATATGCTTTGATTCTTCGATCATTAAAATATTAAAAAGAGCAGCATTTATTTAAAATGGATAATAATGTTCAGAACTACTGTTACGGTAGTTTACCGTTTCACTACTGTTCAAAAGTTTGGGATTGGTACATTTTTATTCTTTCTTCTTTGAAAGAAATGAATACTTTTATTAACCAAGGATCTATTAAATGATCAAAGAATCCTGAAGAGAAAAAATAATAATAATAATATCACAGGTTCCAAAGAATATATTTGTCTGCACAGCTGTTTTCCAACTTTGATAATTCTATAATAAATCATCATATTAGAATGATTTCTGAGAGGATCATGTGACACTGAAGACTGGAGTAATCACAGGAATAAATTACATATTAAAATATATTCACACAGAAAACAGTTAAAATAATATTTCACAGTATTACCGTTTTTTCTGGATTTTGAATCTAATAAATATGTATTTATCATTTATTTATTCCTTTTTTATTAAACAAAAATTAGTTTGGCAATTTAAAAATCTAAATATGAATAAATACTATAGTTACCTGTTATTAGAGTATGATTATAATAACAGTGGCACAAAAAAGCTAGGCTGAAATATGATTAAGATCAAAAAAGGTATTCTCTTTGAATATGTTCAGTGTAATTTATTTCTGTAATGTTAAGCTATATTTGCATCCAGTCTTCAGTGTCACGTGATCTTCAGAAATCATTAATATACTGATTTACTGCTCTAGAAACATCCCTGTTTATTTTCTGTTGTAAACAGTTGTGCTACCAGTGGAAACAATATTTTTTTCAGCTTTTGATTCAGAATATTTTTGAAATGTTATATTTAATATTAATGCAATATCTTAACACGGACATATTTAACATGTACATAATATAGGACACCCTAATTAACCTGTTTAAATAAATGCAATAAACAAATAAGGTAAAAATTAATAAAAAAAATATGTATATATGTGTAATATGTATGTGTGTATACACATACATTATATATATATCTTGACTATTATTGTCTAATTTGAACAAGCACTGTGAGCGAAGCGGTCTGTGATCGATTGGTTCAGTCTTCCAGCATTTGTTTATACTCCGATGAGCAACAGTTCTAACCAACATGATCTTTCACTAACACCGTCTATTTTTCCCCACTTAGAAGCTTGTTTTGTGCACCGAATACCTTGTAAATTACAATACAATTAATTGTTAAGAATGCACTTTAAATGAGAAATTTAGAATCGATATTTGTATGTGAGGATCGATCCCTAGCGGTGTTTCTGAAGTCATACCTGTGTATGAGCTCGTGCCCGCTCATGATGTTTCCCAGCTGATCGCTTCCGCCCAGCTGGATCCTGCAGCCGTGCAGCTGATGCAGACGGTAGAAGTCAAAAGCCTGGAAGATCTGGTAGGAGAACTCGGTGAAGCTCATGCCCTCCGCGCCCTTGAGTCGAGACTGAACGCTGTGGCGGCTGAGCATCGTTCCCATCCGAAAACTGCGGCCCACCTCTGAGAAGAACTCCAGCACGCTCCAGTCTTTGTACCAGCTGCGGTTATTGAGCACCGTGAGCCGGCCTAGCTTACTCGAGTCCGGGCAGAAGTACAGCTCGTGGTGGGTGAAGATCCGGTGGAGGCTCTCCAGAATCCCGCGGGCGTTCTGCTCCACCGCATCCTTCGAGAGGCGCGCTCTCTCGGCAGACCTCCCGCTCGGGTCCCCGATGTGCGCGGTGGCTCCGCCGAGCAGCGCGATGACGTCGTGCCCCGCGGCTCTGAAGTGCAGCAGGCCGATGACGGCGAGCAGGTTCCCGGCGTGCAGACTGTCCGCGGTCGGGTCGAAGCCGCAGTAGATGGTCTGCGGAGCGTTTCGGAGCAGATCCGCGAGTTCCGCTTGCGCCGCGTGCTCAGGGAACGACTCCTTCAGGAGGCCTCGGTTATGCAGGGATAAGAGTAGTCCGCTTCTGCTAGATGGAGAACAGTGGAATGAAGTTTTTAAGTAAGATGTTTTTCTGAATGTGACTCGTGAATGAACTCGACAGCATGACCGTGCAATGGAGGCAGCCATGTTTGATCGGTGACTTTGATGGTTGCTTTCGCCTACTAGTGGACAGATGTGGGAGTGTAGGAATAAAAATGGGTAGAAAGGCACTTAAGTTTAGGTTTTTACATATGCCTACTGTAACGATACTATTACACGCAGTGAAAAAGTGTAAGTGCTCCACATAGAGATCTGGTCTGATCATCATCCAGTCTGTCATGAAGAAACAGAACAAAGTGAGACAGACTAAATCCAGTAGAACTGTGCCTACTGATGTCTCCAAGGTGCTTAAAGAAACCTACCTGCAAAGCTACAGTACTGTTAAAATGCTGTAAAATGATTTTAAAATATCAAGTCATGAATAGAATTTCTTTATCAGTTAATCAACATTTGGTGTGAGCCTCCTTTTGCCTTTGGTGCACTCTGGTAGATTTTCAGGTAGTGTGGTTCTCCACAGTTCTTCTGTTTTAATCTCGGTTTGTTCTGTTTCTTCATGTCATTCCATGGATGATGATTTGCTGAAGACAAGTAAACAGTCAGTGATTAAATAATAATAAGATAATGTATGGGATGCGAGAGACAGCATATTTTCTATTATAAGAAAATCATTTTGCATTATTATTTGTAATGATCAAAAAGCAGGGGTGTACAGAGTTTATTTCCAACTGGCTTAACACTTACGATTCTAGTGTGTCTAGTTAGAGCTCGATTAGCTGGTTCAAGTGTTAAAGAGGCAGGTTTCTGCAACAGTTTTGTTGCAAAATTGGCAGTTGGCCTTGTGTTTCTTTTTCCCATGGTTTGGGAAAAAATCCATGTTTTATAGCATTTAAAAATGAAGTAATTCTTTATAATAAGGACATTGCCCTCAAAGAAACAAAGTTGTACAAGCTTGTGCATTCTTCAGTGTTTTCCTATGAAATTGTTTATAGCTCCCCCTAGCATTTTAAATTTAAAATTGTTTTTGCATTTGTTGTATTTGAATTTTATTGAATGCATAATAATAATAAATAGAATGGATAGGTTTTGGAGCTTCTGGGCATGTGCAAATAAATGCAGTGTCACAATGTACAACAATAATTAGTATTTTATTATTGTAAAGGGTAAGTTTAGGGCTGGGGTAGGTGTAAACGTTAATTTCATAGCTGTACAAGGATAGCCTTTTTTAAAATAAATTTAGTAGCAGAGCTACTGCAAGGGATCTTTTGTGCTGGAAATCCATTTATCCTTTGCTGAAACTTCCATGTCTTCATGGAGAGTGCGGGTCATGGTTGCTTAGCAACGGCAGATGCCACGGGAACGCAAACATAGAGCGCAGACTAGTACAGTACTAGTTGCTTTGCAAAGATATAGAAAGTGTTTCCACACGTTTTTAGGCGCAACATGCAAGTGTGATTTTGTTTTGAAGGAGAAAAATATATATTTTAAGCGCAACATGCAAGTGTGATTTTGTTTTGAAGGAGAAAAAAATATATTGCTGAACTCGGCTGAAACCAATGAGAACATTTGGCGAGTCCAATGACCAGGTCCAAGACAAGCGCGAGTGCAAACACCAACGAGTCCGAGACCGGGCTCGAGTACTAGCAGCCCTTTTGGCAAGATTCGAAAATTCAGATTCAGCTGTGAAAATCCATAGTCGGGGACACCCCTATCGTATTCAGAGTAATGATAAACAACAAGCACTACCCTTCACTACTCACGTTTTTAATCCTAGTAGCAGGTTATTTTAATAAGAAAACCTAACTTACTTAAAGGTTGTGAGTCGTCAGCAGCAGACTGTTCTTGCAGAGGTAGAATTGCCTCTCTTTCTAGTCTCTGTGCACAGCCGACATTGAAATCGCATCATATGACCCCTTTAAATAATTAATGTCAAAGGGGTTCAGCTGAAAAAAAAGTTAATATCGCCCACCTCTAAAATACATTTACTGTCTTAAGCACAATACAGTTACAGTGGTGTCTTTATTTCAGTGCACCTTGATTTGGGGACGCCCATCATTCGTCTTCAAAACCCCACTGCACCAGAGGATCGTCAACAGGCCCTGTTGGTGCCAACAAATGAGGCCTGTGCCTACAGAGACAGACAGAAGACTTTTCCTCTCCCTCCTGCTCAGCTGCTAATTGAGTCCACTGCCCTAGCCCATGCTGAAGGGGCACTAAATGATGAAGGAATCCATGCACCATCAAGACAGCAGTGCCTGGGAAAGCTGGTTCTGCCATTTGGCCAGTATCTCAATGCCCCATTCCACTGGCTTCTGGCAAACGATGTGGGCTACATGAAGTAGTAAGCATAATCAACTTACAAAGTTTTTATTTATGCTTAAAAAGATGCTGATAGCAAATAATCTCTCTTTCTCTGATTATTCATGCAAGTGTATGACTGTTATATCGGTAATTGTTAATGCTAATTTTGCAATTGATGTGTGTAATTGCAGTTTGGTTGACAAACACAGAGAGGAACTCTCTATTAAACCTGGAAAGGGCAAGATCCAACATCACTGGATAAAAGACCACCTGGCAGAGTACGCAGAGAGCTTTCCACAAGTCTCAATTGTTCTAGAGGCCAATGTCCACCAATGCATTTACGGACAGAAAGGGTTTGAGTACCACACCTTTCAGGAGATGTGGGAGCTCTACAGTCAGTATTCTGCCCAAAAGGACAGGCCAGAAGATTTTAGTATGATCCAAAAAGCATACAGCTCTGTAAGCCAGTGGCTACACATGCCTGTGATCCATATCACCAGCGTACAGATGAAACGGTTTAGGAAGTACATTTTAGACAAAAAAGATCAAGTGAGTTCCACAAATCTTATTACAACTTTTACATGAATGTTACCAAGTTATTACCATTTCAGCATATTACTTCTTTCATGATAAACTAAATTTTTAATCAGACTGTTATGACTTATGTTTGATATACAGATGTCAAGCTCTTCCATCAGTGACCCCTCACAGCTGAATGAGACTCACTTATTAGAAGTGATCAAATCAGATTCCACAGCATCATCCACAGTCATCTGCATTCCAGCATCCTCATCCACAACAATCGACACACCAGCATCTTCATCCACGGGTGTCTACATGTCAACGTCCTTATCCACTGGCATCTATACGCCAACACTCTTATCCATGGCCATATATACCCCACCATCCTCATCCCCAGCCATCTACACCCCAGTGTCCACATCCACCCCAGCATCCTCACATCCAGACATCTACATCCCAGCGACCTCATCCATCCCAGCATCCTCATCCACCACCACATCCATCCCAGCATCCTCATCCACAACCACATCCATCCCAGCATTCTCATCCACAACCACATCCATCCCAGCATTCTCACATCCAGACATCTACATCCCAGCGACCTCATCCATCCCAGCATCCTCATCCACAACCACATCCATCCCAGCATCCTCATCCACCACCACATCCATCCTAGCGTCCTCATCCACAACCACGTCCATCCCAGCATTCTCATCCACAACCACATCCATCCCAGCATCCTCACATCCAGACATCTACATCCCAGCGACCTCATCCATCCCTGCATCCTCACATCCAGACATCTACATCCCAGCGACCTCATCCACCACCACATCCATCCCAGCATCCTCATCTACAACCACATCCATCCCAGCATCCTCATCCACCACCACATCCATCCCAGAATCCTCATCTACAACCACATCCATCCCAGAATCCTCATCTACAACCACATCCATCCCAGCATCCTCATCCACCACCACATCCATCCCAGCATCCTCATCCACCACCACATCCATCCCAGCATCCTCATCCCTGGCCAGCTACACCCCAGCGTCCTCATCCACAACCACATTCACCCCAGCATCTTTATCCCCGGCCATCTACAGCCCAGCATCCTCAACCACAACCACATCCACCCCAGCATCTTTATCCCCGGCCATCTACAGCCCAGCATCCTCAACCACAACCACATCCACCCCAGTGTCCTCATACCTGGCCAACTACACCCCAGCATCCTCATCCACAACCACCCCAGTGTCCTCATCCCCAGCCATCTACACCCCAGCATCCACAACCACATCCACCACAGTGTCCTCATTCCCGGCCATCTACACCCCAGCATCCTCATCCACAACCACATCCACCTCAGCATCCTCATCCCCAGTCATTTCCCCTACAGGACCATGTGACTCCCCAGTGAGTAATATTTACATACGCAAATGTATTAACCATCAATTATTATAATTTTTATGTAATTACGGTTTACTAATTATTTTTCAATTACATTTTCTGTTTTGACATGGTTCAGGTCGAGTTAAAAGGTTGGGTGCAACAGTGGGAAAATCCCAATGGCATCCCACCAGTGGACCTCTCCTGGGTGAAGGACGACACCGAGCGAGGGCTCTTTGGCCCCATTCAGGTGTATCATGACAACACGGGTGCTCTGAAGAGGAGTCGAGTACTAAAATCTGACCGGATGTGGTTTTATCCTCCAGAACCTCCAGGCTACATTAGTGTTCCTTTGCCAACTCCGCATCTTTTTTTTCAAAGTCGCGTCTTTGTGTGGCAGCCTGTTGGAGTATGGAAATACTCACTGAAGTGTCCTCGGGGTGCAGAATGTTTGGGTCAAGGAAAGGCTGTGTACCTCTACAAGTCGGGCTACCACACCAGGGTATTATGTATTTTTAATTAGATTCATTAATAGTAATTTAACAATTTAATTATTTGTTTTTATGAAAAAACACCTGCAGATGAAATCAACCAACACACTGCTGTTTTTACTAGTATATATTCAGATTTTTTTTTTTAATTGCAGGTTTGTCACATTTGTGATGTATCCAGCTGGTATTGTATGCTGACAGAGGTCCTGTGCTGTGGACATTGCACTAAAGCAGCCAGGGGTCGTGGCAGTGGCAAGGTGTGGAATTGGTTGGCATGGGATCCTGCTATCCTGTGCCAACTCAGTGAGGCTCACCAAGCCATGTTCCCTGCTGTCCTCACAGACACGTGAGTACACTGAACATTGGTGCAAACCTAACATGCCTTGAATTGCTTGCACGAGACACTGTTGTACACTGACCAAGAAAGCTCAATGTGCTGCAAAAGGGGGGAAAAAAACAATACGCATGCAAATTAAGAAAACATCTTCAACAAGTATGCTGCAAATATTTACAATGAAACAAAACCACGCTGCAATTACTCACAACACAACCAAATACAAAATGCATTGTAAATACTCACAATGCGACTGAAATACAGAAATGCGCTGCAGATACTTACACCACAACCAAATACAAAAACACACTGCAATTACTCACAATGCGACCAAAATGCAAAAATGCACTGAAAATACCCACAGTGCAACAAAATACAGAAATGCACTGCAAATATGTACATTGGAAATGTTTTATATTTGCTTTCTCAGCCACCGTCTGCTTATTAATCATAACACTTTACAGGCATGGTGTGGACAAAAATGTGGTGCATCTTCTGCAGGACTGGACTGAGAGGAACACCATGGTAAAGGTCTGGCAACAAATCCAGGAGAATCACTTTGAGGAGTATCTCCACAGGAAAGATCTGTACACCACACTCCTCATGACTATTACGCAGCCTGGGGGTATTTTGCCAGCCTTAGGACACAAGTTTGAGGCTCCACCTCCTTCGAGAGAGCTGCCCTCTGCTCGCCTTCTTCGTCATGCCTCCCTGCTGGCAGAGGCCAACAATGTAAAGGACTACAGGAACCAGATTCTCTCCACTTTTGGCACAGTGCTAAAAATGGACTCCACTAAAGAGGTACATACAAAACTGTAATGCATGCCCGCTAAATACCATTTATGTTTTATACTTTATACATTATACTTTTAAATTTGGGTGCATGATATATATCATCTGCTATAATTACACATGTGATATGTGATGTACAAATGTTTATTTTATTTTTTTTACAGCAGATGACAAGAAGTTAATTAAGAGACTTATGCCTTAGACACCATCTGCAACAAAACATGTTTAGTTTCTGAATGAATAAACGTTTTAAATTATTCGGTTTATTCGCAATGGCTCACTTATTAACAGTTACTTGATGCCACCTGCTGGCGATTTTTATTACACATCCAAAGCATTTTTTGCAATATACTAGCGTATATTCAATATAATGTTGAATATACGCTAGTGCTGCACGATTAATCACAATCGCGATGTCAGCCTATGCGATTACATTACAGAAAATGTTGCGATTATATAAAATAAATAAATGTATTAGTGGACGCAACAAGACATTCATTCTTGCTCACACCAGACGCGATTTAAGCGGTAAGCGTTAAGTCAATGCAAAGACATGTTAAGTCAATGCAATTAGACATCCTGCAGCACGATTCGCGTGATTTAAGTGGCGCGTTAAACACGCTGGCTTTACACTGCACGCATAAGCAACGCGTATTCAGAGCAGGAGCAGCGTGCCGATTGTGCTTTCATTCTGGCAGCTTGTACTGCAGGCTGTAGACAAGCATCTGTCTGTTGTATTTTCCAGCGTTCTGCTCCGAACACTGTGTGCCATTTCTCTGCACCTGCTATGCGCTGTGTGAAAGCTCTCATTGGTGAACATGGGCACCAGAAAAAATATGCGCTGTTTGCGCCCTGCTGATGCGTACATTGCCAGTGTGAAACCAGCGTAAACTCAACATGTTCAAGCGTCCAACTACACGCGAATAGCGAGATATATTGGCCCAGGTCGCCTCAGGTGTGAACGCACTTTTATCAAAGAGGGATTTGAGAAAATGATTGGCACACTGGACAAGAGATACCAAAAGAAATATATTAAGTATATGTTACATCCTGCTTTAATTTTATTTTAATGTTAATTGAATGTAATTTAATTCAGCAATGAAAAGATGTTACTGTTGTTTAATTTTGTACAATTTAGTTTTAATTTGTTGTTGCTAGATTGCACTGTATACTGTATCTCAGTTGAGGAATACAGGTTTCAGCATTATTAATAATCTGTGTGTGCATTTTCCTTGATAACAAGCAAGTTAAATTAAACCACTTATATATTGTATCGCAAATCGCAATGTTGACCTTAATATTCGCAATCGCACATTTTCCCCAAATCGTACAGCCCTAATATATGCCCATGCATGTATATATTTCAGAATTTTTCAAAATATATTTATATATAATATAAATGATATGAATATAAATCTAGACATTAATATACATTTTAAAACTGACCGATATCAACAGGCTGATATTATCGGCCGATATTAGGCATTTTCCAAACTATCGGTATCTGCATTTATAATGGCCGATAAATGAATATTTTAAAAATAAAAAAAATGTTTTTTGTTCAAAGGACTTTACGTTTCATATCTAAAGTTTGTATTTTACTACATTTTATATATTAAAGTTTTATCAGAACTTTAATATATTTTGATGTTCCTCTGTTCTTTTTTTAAATGCATTATCATATTATGTTAGTTAAAACTCATAAGTAACTACAAATAACTAATGTTAGGGAAATCTGTTAATGTTTTCTTGCGTGTTTCTGAAATGTAAAAAATTAAATATCGGCCTTTATCGGTTGGGCTCTAATTTATATATACACACACATAATAAAAATACTCAGAACACACATATATATTATGCAAACTAAAACTTTTATTTTGGGTTTGACAGCACTACTTTTTAATATAAGTTTAATTGACATCCCCAATATAAATCTCAGTCTGGAAATAACTCAGACTTGTTATATTTTGCAGGTGTTGAAGAAGCTGTCTGGGGAAGGTAAAGTCTCCGCTGAGTGGTTTACTAGTATAGGCAATGAGGATTCCCAGATTGTCTCGTTTGTTCTCACGTGTGAGGAGTCCATCAAGTGCCTGGAGCCCATGTGTCGTGGAGTAATGGACCGGTTCAAGCAGGCCAATCAACCTGTCCCTAAAATCCTGTATGTAGACCGTGGGTGTTGCCATGCACAAGGCCGAGCTCCTGCGGAGACCCTGTTCCTAGATTGGGTAGATAATGGTATGATCGTGCGTCTGGATGTATTTCATTGGCTCCATCGTTTTGAGGCGGCCATTTGCACTGAAAGCCATTCTAAGTATGCAATATTCAAGTCTGCCCTGGCAGGAGCGGTGCTGGCGTACAGTCGCACTGACCTAGAGCTGCTCATTAAAGCCGTCAAAGCAAAGGCCCCAGGACATTTTAACTTTGTCACTGATGAAGATATGGTGCGACTCTATTTGTCAAAAGAACAACTAAAGCACCACGTCCGCAGAGTTTCTCTTGGGGCACAAGAGACCTTCCGGTTAGTCCAGGCAGCCATTGATGAACTCAAAGGTCCTGCTGGACTAGATGAAAGTGGAGTCAGCCTCTTTACGTCACCAGGTACACAATGGGATGTAAACATAGAAAATGTATACATTTAAAAAAAAACATTTCTGAAGTCTTATAAGCTCATCAAGTGTGTATTTATTTGATCAAAAATACACTAATATTGTGAAATAGGCTATTATTGCAATTTCTAATATAGGTTTCCTACTTTACTACACTTTAAAATATGATTTATTTCTGTGATGCAGCACTGAATTTCCACCAATCATTACTCCAGTCTTCAGTGTCACACGATCCTTCAGAAATCGTCTAATATGCTGATTTATTAATAGTGTTAAAACAGTTTTTTGGGAACCAAAAACCTTTAATTCTTTGAGAAATAAATGTTACAAAAAGAACATCTCCATTCATCCATGCCATAACGCTTCATACAGTCTCTTACGATTTGGATCTAAGAACAAAAACTATCACTTTTTAACCCATTTAACACATCCTTGGGAACAAAAGTATTCATTTCTAAAAAAAATAAAATAAAATAATGACTGACCCCGAAACTTTTGGACAAACAGTTCTTTCTAACTTTTTATTTATCAAAGAATCCTAAAAAAAAGTATCACTGGTTCCAAGAAATATTAAAGCAGTACAGCTCTTTCCAACACTGCTAATAAATCAGTATATTAGAGTGATTTCTGAGGGATCATGTGACACTGAAGACTGGAGTAAGGGTGCTGAAAATTCAGCTGCGCATCACAGGAACAAATTATATTTTAAAATACATTAAAATAGAAAACTGTAATTTTAAATTGCAATAATATTTTACAAAATTAATTCGTTTTGGTCAAATACATACAGCCTTGATCTGCATAAGAAACGTCTTCAAAAACATTAAAGATCTTACTGACTCCAAACTTTTGAAGGCAGTGTATATATATATATAAATATATATAGAATATAGAATATATAAAGCACTCCACGATTATGACAAAAACAATAACTATCAATTAGTCTCTTGAGCTTATAATTAAGATTATTACATCACAATTTACATTGAATGATGTTTATCCCATTGTTTCTGTTTATTATGGTTTATTTTCAGAGGCCATAGACAATGTGTGGGAAAGAGAGCAGCAGCACTTAGAGTGCATTCAGGATCCACCGGACATGAATATGTTTAGATTGACGGGAACCACTACCATTAATGGCATCGACGTCCCTTATTACAAATGCCTCCGAGGAAGCAGTAGCCTGGAGGGGTTCCACAAAGCTCTGCCCAACATGATTCCAGGTACAAGTTCAGTTACAGCGAGTTAATAAATAAAAGAACTTGCATCATCTGAATATTGCTTATAAATCTGTGATCGCACGATATTGTTCTGTATATTATTGTTATCTTTGCTATATTTTGTAATCAAGACTTTAGGGAGGTCATATAATGCCAGATGCACTTTTACATGCATATCATATTTGTTTGTGGAAAATGTTACTAATGCTATTACATTATATATTGAGTTAATTTCTTTTTTTTTTAAGGTTCCCACTGCACAGCACGTCCCTATCAGGTTTACCTGATTAGCGGAATCGCTCGCTGGAATTCAGGCCGTGGTTCTGATGCTGTGTTCGGAGGCAAAGGTCGACGCCAAAGAGCATACTCGGCTGCTCTGATTAAGCGCATCAACACCCGATGTCAGCAGCTGTTTGGAGAGATTGTAGAGGAGAATAACAACGTACCTGTTAGTGTGACATCAAATGAGTTGCTTGGTTTGGAATACCTCTTCAGCCAAAGCACAGGAGAATCTGGTCCTTTCTCCCTCAGTGACATCTCTGAGGATGGACCCAGTCCAGAGGACGAGGTGATCCAGGCTGGCCAGTCTGACCCAGACGAGGACAATGAAGTGAATCAAAGTGACCCAGAGACAGATAACAACATAGTGCCTGCCATCCCAGCCCACATCACCCTTACTACTGAAGAGACCAGTGCTGCTCGCTCTCCAGCCTTAGTAAGTAACTTAAGCAACTTTTCCATCAAAATCACCTACAATTATCTGTCCTAGGATATACAGTGGTTTGACGCAAATGAACAGTGGGTACGGAAAGTATTCAGACCCCCTTAAATGTTTGACTCTTTGTTATATTGCAGCCATTTGCTTAAATCATTCAAGTTCATTTTTTCTTCATTAATGCACACACAGCACCCTGTATTGACAGAAAACACAGAATTGTTGACATTTTTGCAGATTTATAAAAAAAAAAAAAAAACTTAAAAATGCTTTTTAACTTAATCTACAATTTTTATTGAACTATTGAAGGAGGATGTGTGTTGTTCCAACCTACTTCCTGGCTCCCAACAGCTGGAAAACTTCTGTTCTCTGCTGATGGAGATCGGTCTGACTGAAGACGAGTCGAGTTTAACAACAGAAGAGAGGAACCGGGTCATCGAAGCATGGAGCGCTGTAGAAGAGCACGACAAACATCCAGCTAACTTTCACCAGCTCTACAAAACACACTGGGGTGATACTCTTTACTCCCGCTCAGAGAGAGACGATCGTGCACTGGCCCAGCGAGACATCGGTTCTCAGCACAACAGGCTGATGTACACACTAGTCAAACTTCTCTCTGTAGGACCAGCGCCGTCTACTTCTGAAAAAAACGCCATCGTGAAAGCCTATGAGAGACTTCAGCAGTGCATGTTGGTAGATCCGGTTCTGAGCAAATTGGGTATACCTTTGCCAAGGATTGACACCAAAACAGTCTGTGATTTTATCCGGCGTAACGACAGACTCCAGACTCTAGCTCCATGCCAGCCGATGTCCGTTCTCCCTCCGATTTCAAGCAAATGTGCTCCTTTGCTGCCAAGGGAGTCTGTGGCAGTTCCTCACATACTGCTGCCACTTAAAGCCCCAGTGGCTTCCATCACCATCAAACCTCTAGCTAAAATCGCTTCACCTGCCACACGAGTGATCCCGGCTGCTTCCACCAACATGGATACATCACAGAGCACCGACAGCCCTTCAGCCTGGGCCAGGGCTACTCTGTATAAACGCAAACATACAGGCAGTTTACCAAACGCCGGAGCCAAGAAGTCACGTCTGCCTGTTTGTACACTGTGCAACCGACCTACTCAGGGACACAAAAAGTACAAGAAGAAGACTTTCTGCCCTGTGAAAATGATGTCGACCTCAAGAGGACTTCACAGCAGAGTCTACAGCAGTTACGAGCATTTTACCTCAGTTGTAGACTCGGGACAGCAATCTTAGTGCTCTTTTTGTTTGTTTTTTTAAGAAAGTGTTCACGAACACTTCATAAAAGTCATTTTCCGTGAAGACATTTTAGACATTTCTTACCATATTAACTTAATTTGTGCATCTTTAAAAGACCATTATCTCTGTTTTTCGTTTTTTTGCGCCCTCAGTCTACGTTTGTGATACATAAGAAATTAGTATTGGGTTGGTGTCTTTTTCTAAATTACTTGGACTTTTGTATTAAAGAGGCATTTCTGCAGTTGAGTTTTCAAATTTGTCTTTTATTTTGAGACGGGACTTGATATACGTAATGCAAACATTTCAGCCAAAGTACAGCAAAAACACGACCACTGAGGCCTTTTTGCAGCAGTGTATTAATAATCAGCTCAGACCTGTATGAACCAGCTTCTTCAAATCAAGCATTTATTAGAAACAATGCTGTCAGAGGCAGAACAGTACTTTACTGTGACCTGAGCTACAAGGACTAACGGGGAAGACCGAGACAATTCCCAGATACATTGTTAAAATCCCTTAAATGTAAAAACACCAAGCACTCTTGTTAGAAAAGCAAAGCTGCTGACAAACATTTCACTTTAATCTGAACAAAAAAACAATACTTTATGCATACATTTGCTCAGTCAGCAAGTATTACAGGACAGAAAAAAAAGTCTAGGTTGACACTTGATTTGATTTGAAACATTACAGAATTTGACTCTAAAGTGAATTTCATTCATCCATGCCATAACGCTTCATACAGTCTCTTACGATTTGGATCTAAGGCACCAGAAGAGAGAAATCCTTATAGTATATTACTTACTATATGCACTAAAATGCATATAACCACTACTTTTCAATGCAATACTTTTCATTCTGAACTCAAGTGTACTAACAAGGGAACGAGGCGGAGGATGAATTCAGTACAAGTACAGCAAAAAAATAAAGAACATTAAAAAACTTTTTTGTGACATTTACACGTCAAACCACATTAATGTAAGCATGTGAACTTGTTAAAATAATAGTTTGAAACACAAAACAAAAAATGTAAATTGCAGCATGCAAATGTATTTACTAATTTCTGAAAAGGACATGAAGTAGGGAGTGCATTTTACAACAGCAAAGGAGAGAGGAAATATCCATGTATCTGACTTGTGTCACAGGCAGTTGTTGATGATCATCATTAGTGCCTCTATTCTTTACCTGAGACTTCATGGAGCACAGTACAGTAAGTAGCTGAGGATCCCAAACACCCCAAAACATCGATCAAAAATGATTGTAACGTGATTGGTCGACATACATCAGCGCAGGGTTTCCAACACCCTGATTTATGGCAAAAATATGGAAGCTTGTTTCCGCCACAGAAAGAAAAAACGACAATTGCATTTTTTTCTTCTCGCAATTTGGACTTTTTTTTCTTTTCTTTTATTCACATTTATGAGTTTGTCATAGCTGTCATAGACTTTCTTTTGTGCTTAAAAGAATTATATAAAAATATTTCACCAATATTTTGAGATCTAAAATTGCTAAAAAAGTCAAAGACGTACGTTTAAATATGTTGTGTTCCGAAATTAAAGTTATCCCAAAAAAAAAATCAAGATTCCTGTGAGATTTTAAGCATCATACCATGATACCTTCACTTTTTTTTTTCATGCAGTCTCCGGTTTTGAATGATTTCATATATATATATATATATATTTATGGTCATTTGCAAAAATATGTAATAGGGAAAAATGAGTGCTAATTCTTTCAGAATTGTTTCAAATTACCCTTTTTTACCCCATGACCGAAACATGCTTCAATAAAAACTTGTCACTTATGTCATACTAGTCAAGAAAAAACAGTCAGGATGAAGTAAAAATAGACGATTCACCATTAGTAAATCTCATACAACATAATGAAATCTTCATGATTCCATTTATCTTTCCAATCAGGGTGGAAATGTGTCCTCATGCTGAATTAAAAAGGAATGTGGAATTTACAACATTATTTCCCATGCATATGTTGTTCCATGACAAGTCTTCCCCCATATTAATATTGCACACCATAAAACTTTCATTTCACAACATCTGCTATATATATATATATATATATATATATATTAATAAAGATACCTTTGTTTTAGTATAAAAAGACTAAATTTCAATCAACAAGGTCATAATCTCAGTAGTGCATATAATACCTAGATGACATACTATGTTGTAGCCGTTAAAAAGAATTTATCTAAAAAAAAGAATCGAATAATATCTTGATCAAGCATCTGCTGTTTACAGGGTTGCAAAGCGTCAGCATTTCCAGTTAAAAAAATAACTTAAATGTAAAGTGGGTTCAAGGGTAGAGTTGGCTTCGTTGTATTAATGTGACACAGGATGTTCAGGTTGAACAACTTGCAGTACGACCCAAAGTTATTCGTTTTGAACAAGACGTCTTTTTTGTTGACTGTTGATGATCAGCTTTCAATTTTATGCAAATGAGAAGCTGTGGAACGAATAGCAAGAGACCCGATGATCTCCAGCAGTTTAATCACTGGTCTGTGAACACATTCTTAAAATGAATCACTTGCTTTACAAGGCTGCAATCTTTTCCAAGTCCTTACTATCAATCATTTCACTTTTTCTCACGCAAAAAGTGTTTTATTTATTTATGTTATTGTGTGAAAATAGTAGGGGTGACCCCGAATAGTCAAAGATTCAATGCTTCGATAATAGGAGCCTGATTCGATACCAATCTCTCAGTCGAATATTCAAAGGGTGTTATGATCATGCCATTTTGACTATATTGGGGTGCTCAAGTTTGATTTCACATAGAACTACCGGTTTTCTCACAGTAAGTTAATATACAACCTATTATAATAATGCTATGAATAAGAATCTGAAAAGAAAGAAGCATTAAATAAATATTTGATCATGCGTGAATAAATCCAACCACCCCTATATTAAAGTTTGACTTTCCATAATCCAGGTAGGATACAAAAACATTTCAAAACATTTTAGCCAATTTATATATCATGTATGTATTATTATGTTAATATATTATGTATGTATGTAATATCATGTATGTTTATATCTTGTATAAGATGCATTTGGCTGAGTGGCGCTGCAGTAAAATGCTTAATATTAATAACAATTAAGTCAAATATTAATGACGGGGACTATCATATCCATAACATTATGTAAATGAGAACGCTATTATAATAAAATGCTGTGAATTTTTAAAATTTAGTTAAGGTTTTCTTGCACGTTGTTGTGTGAAGAATCGGTCCACAAAAGGAGTTCATTCTGAGCCATGCATTTTGTGAATATAGCCTATAAGTTGTAATATTAATGTTATGTTGTATAAATAACAAAGTGACTCTTGACTCATTATTTTCCTCCCCAGCCCAAACATAAGAGCCCAGGTCAGGAAGCAGACAGACTGGCTAAACCGACCGTCTGCTAGCCGGCTATTATAAAGCTGTTTTTAATACAGAGAAACAAATGATTAAGCTTGGCCCATTGAATATCCGTTCTCTTTCTACTAAATCACTTTTTGTAAATGATTTGATCAATGATCATAAGCTAGATTTGCTCTGTTTGAGAGAAAAGTGGCAAAACCCAAATAAATGCATTACTTTAAATGAGTCTACACCCCACAATTACTGCTATAAGAATTAGCCACGTCCAAAAGGCAAAGGAGGTGGTGTTGCTACAATTTATAGCAATATTCTCAGTATTTCTCAGAAGGCAGGCTGCTTTAAGTATAATATGTTTGAAGTTATGGTGCTGCATGTAACATACAGAAACGTGATGGTTATAAATCCTCTGTGATGTTTGTACTGGCTACTGTATACAGGCCACCAGGGCACCACACAGACTTTATTAAAGAGTTTGCTGAGTTAGTACTGGCTGCAGACAAAGTCTTAATTGTTGGTGATTTTAATATCCATGTTGAAAAATAAAAAGATGCGTTAGGATCTGCTTTCTTAGATATTCTGAACTGTTCTGGGATTAGACAGCACATATCAGGACCCACTCACTGTCAAACTCATACTCTAGACATACTAGAAGCATCAAGATACTGACTTTGCACAAGACCACAGCAGTAATGACTTTATGCAATATTTTACTTTCAACATTAATACCATTAGAGATAAAATAGAAACTGTGCAGCTGTCAGCTATCGTATTGCATCAGATAGTGCAGTGTAGATCCCCTGAGGAAAAATTCCACTCATTCTCTACCATAGGAGAGGAAGAATTGTTAAATCATCTAAACCAACAACATGTATGCTAGACTCTATTCCATCTAAACTATTAAAAGAGATGCTTCCAGAAGTCATAGATCCTCTTCTGTCTATTATTAACTCATCATAGTCATTAGGATATGTCCCCAAAGCCTTCAAACTGACTGTTATTAAGCCTCTCATTAAAAAAACGCAACTTGGCCCCAAAGATCTAGTTAATTACAGAGCGATCTCAAATCTCCCTTTTCTGTCAAAGATACTAGAAAAGGTAGTATCCTCACAATTATATTCCTTCTTAGAAAAAAATGGTATTTGTGAGGATTTCCAGTCAGGATTTAGACCGTATCATAGTACTGAGACCGCTCTAATTAGAGTTACAAATGACCTGCTTCTA
>JAUYWG010000066.1:1637878-1648401 GCA_034779775.1 Enteromius afrohamiltoni | reverse complement strand
TTAGATTATTGTAATGCTTTATTGGGTGGTTGTTCTGCACGCTTGATAAATAGACTACAGCTGGTTCAAAATGCAGCCGCTAGAGTCCTTACTAGAACCAGGAAGTATGAGCATATTAGCCCGGTTACCCATTCAGTCGAATCACTTCGACGTTACATATGGGATCTTGCATGAGAGAGTTTTTGAGTCTTTGAAAAAAGGCCAATGAATATTGGCATGCAATAATCACAGCCAGGTGCACCTCATCACTGCGGCATGGCTGGATTGCACTCACAGCCTTCGGAGCGCTCGTCTGTATGCTGCCGCTGGATGCTGAATGCTGTACACTGTTTATGGGCAAGCCGATCGGTCTCCGTGTAACGCAGCCTCAGGGTCGTGGCCTTTTTCATGGGTCTGTTCCCATATGTAACGTCGCAGTGATTCGACTGAAAGGGTAACGTTCCCTGAAGGAGGGAACGGAGACGTTACATCTTTCTGCCACGACCCTGGCTTGGCTCCTCAGCGAAAACCTGTGAGTGCAATCCATTGCACTCACAGCAATGGATTGATTATTGCATGCCAGTATTCATTGGCCTTTTTTCAAAGACTCAAAGACGAACGGTCTCTCATGCGAGATCCCATATGTAACGTCTCCGTTCCCTCCTTCAGGGAACGTGGGTTACGTTCGTCTGGAACAATTTACCTAATACTGTTCGGGAGGCGGGCACACTCTGTCAGTTTAAATCTAGATTTAAGACACATCTCTTTCCTTTGGCTTACACTTAACACACCAATACACATTTATTAATTAAACCAGTTAAAGGATTGTTAGGCTGCATCAATTAGATCAGCTGGAACCGGGAACACTCCCCTTAACACACAATGTACTCGTTACATCGTAAAAAGAATGGCATCTACACTAATATTAGTCTGTCTCTCTCTTATTCTGTTTCTCAGTCCGTATCCAGATCAGATGGTGTATCAGCACAAAGAGATGATCTTCATTGGAGACCAGAACACCTAGATGAGCTCTGTGGACAGATCGCTGGATCCAAATGCACATAAAGTCCTTTTCACAATCTGACATGCGCTTAAAATTGAACTGGAGATTAGGTGCTGGGCATCCGGTCAGAGGAGAACTGGCCCCAACTAAGCTTGGTTCTCTCAATGTTTTTTTCCCCATTCTATCATGGATGGGATTTTGGTTACTGCTGCTGTGGCCTTTGGCTTGCTTAATTGGGGACAACTGATTTCTAGTGATTATCGTTGTTTTGATTACAGATTCCGCATCTGCATTTGATAAATAATTAGTTTAATCTCATCATTATACATTACCATCACACTTTTCTCCTATTTGATAATGTTCAGTGCTTTGCTACAATCTGTATTGTTAAAAGCACTATGTAAATTAAAGTGATTGATTGATTGATATGATCAGTCAACTATTGGAAAGATTCAAAAATTCTGATACTACTTTCAAAATCCTTAGTCGGGAACACCCCTAAGAGTTCACAAAAATTTGTTATTTCTTGTTCTAGTAACTTCAGAACAGTAATGCTGGTCACGTGGAAAACTAAACTAAAGGTGTTGTTTTACACAAGCCCCTAAGGGGACACGGCGATGGAAAAAAAATGAGATATAATGATCAATGCTTTTGCTCTCATAAAAAATATTGCGATCCCCAAGAAACTTTGCAGTCACTCACAAAACACTTGTGTTTCTTTCTAAAAGTTTTGTAGTAGTTTCATAAACTTTTTGGTCATTCGCAAAACATTTGCGTTCTCGCACAAAAGTTCTGCATTTCCCTGAGAAACTTTGCGTTTGCTTGAAAAACATTCGCATAAAACATTTAAATTCACCCACAAAACATTTGTGTTCTCCAGGAAACTTTGAAGTCACTCTTAAGTCATTAGCATTTATTCGCAAAAATATTGTGTTGCCCTAAGAAACTTTGCATTCAACTACAAAACATTCTTTCTGCATTCCCCAGAGAAAGTTGCGTTTGCTCACAAAACATTTCCATTTGCTAAAAACGTATTGCATTCACACAAGAAACATTGTTTAGTTTGTTCACAAAATGTTTGTGTTCTCTTGCATTCGCTATGTAAAATTTACATTAATCAGAAAACATTTGCGTTCTCACTAAACCTTAGCATTTCCCTTTGCAATATTTTGCGAAAGAAAACAATACTTTATGAAGCATACTCAAATGGTTTTTGTAGTTGGCGTTTCATGGGGGAACGCAATACTTTAGCAAGCAATCGCAAACGTGTGTGCAAACGCAGAGTTTTTTGCTTGAAATGTAATTTTTTAAAGGTGGGCTTTTTGTTGGGACGCAATATTTTTGTGCGCAAACAAAAATGTTTCGCAAGTGAATGCAACATTTTATGGAGGAACGCAAAAGTTTTGTAATCAAACTCAGAATTTCTCAGGTTAACATCTAATAATTAACAAACAAACATTTTTCTTTCCTATCCCATGTTATTTGTTATTAGCATTGGCATGTCCGTTTAGGGGCTTCATATTATTTCTATGAATTCCAATGTTAATGTTACACAATCTAATCTATCAAACCCCCATTTATATACTAATACACCCTTAGGGCTAGTTCACAAAGTATGCTTTTGTGTAAAAAATGTGAGACACAGTGCAGTAGAATGAGAGGGGGAAACCCCAAAGGTCTCAAAACATTGTTTTGACATGAGTGCAACCTTGTGAAAGAGTTTCCGCAAAAAAAAAAAAAAAAAAAATCATGAGTGCAGTGGTTAAACATGTCTGTCTAGCACATGTTTACATAGAAAAATAACGGAAACACGTTACAGTTTGTAACATAGATACATTTTACAAAAGCCTGCATGAAACAGACATATTTTAATTAGCTTCTGTTCCTGATTTATAAAGGGAAGTAAAAAACGAGATGTTTTTTACTGGACGTTGAGACTAAGCACTGCGGTTCTGAGAAAATATCAAGAGAGCTGAGAAGAGCAACGTAGACTGCTGGAGGGACAGACAGGCCAATGGTGCGAAACTTTTCCTTCCGACACTGCATTGAATGTTTCCTTCAAAAACGGCAATCGGAAATGGGTCACTAAACCAAATATACACAAGTACAACAGACACCCGTGTTCAAACAAGTGGAGTGTGGTTCGCTTAACTGCTGAATGAAAGCCAACACTGCATAATGGCAACAGTGATTCTTCACTGTATTTTTTGTGTCACACTTTCAGTATAAATGCTATAACGGGCCTCACTTGCCTTTCCTCGCCCCTTTAGCCCTTTAAACAGTAGATTACTGTAAAACTGCAAAACCTGGAGCACTTGTGCTCTATCAGAAGGCATCAGTCATGATGTATTGATCTGCTTTGTGTTTGAGCACTGCATTTTTGTTAACTCGAAAACTGCAGTAACGGACTGAGACCTACAGAAGCCCATTCCCCCCACCGAATAAAAAATAAAATAAGGTTATTGCGACTTTTTATCTCACAATTCTGACATTTTTCTTAGAATTGCGAAGTACTCTTTTTGTCAGAATTGCAAGACATAAAGTTAAATATTTTAAACATATCAGTCCATTCTAACTTTAGAACTCAGAATTGCGACTTTATATCACACATTTCGGACTTTCTAACTCGTGATTGCAATTCAGAGGAAAAATGTCATAACTGCAAGTTTTTTCATGAAATTCAGAAAAAAAAAAAAAAAAGCTTTTATTAATTTTTTTTTTAGTTAGTGGTGGAAACGGGCTCCCATAGAGACCATAATATTGGGAGAGAGCCGATAAAACTATAAACAATCAAAAATGTTTCTCACAATAACGGGAAAAAGAAACCACTGAACATTCGCAAATGTCAAAATATGACAGCTGATTAAGATTAAGAATTCTGTGTCGTATTTATGTTTCCCCAAATTAACAAAAAATGAATTTCCGTGTTCATAACAACGTTAACCGTCAAGCAAAATCCATGTAGCTTTACAAATCGGTCAGTTTCACTAGTTATGGCAGGTCTACTTGGAAGTCACTTGGGTGAAAACTGTGTGTTTAAAGCGTACACTATCAAAAGTTACTGTGTCAATGTAAAAAAATATTGCTGTATGAATCATTGCATTTTAGGGTTTCTATTCACAGTTTCTGTCCCAAAGGACCAGTATAAACCTGCAGGTTGCATTTTAATTGGCATTGTCTTGTTTTTTTTTCTCTTTAAACCAATAACCGCAGAAAGCATTGTTTCTACTCAACAGTAATGAAGAGCCCTGATGTTCCTGATGAAATCTCTCAAAAATAGTGGTTCACATGACGCCCCTTAAAAAAGATCACAGTGTAGCTGTGGAGGGGACTTGTTTCGAGTGCCCCTGAGAGAAACGGCCTTTCCGAGCATGTCTTCTAAAAACCAACCAGAAGCCTGAGCCAAAAGTGACTCAGTACATGTCTCTGTAAATCTCCTGCAGTAAGGGATGCAGCGAAGTGTCTTCTGTCTTTTTGATCTCCTGCACTAACTGAGCGTGCTCCGTCACCAGTTGCCGTAGATCCACTAGTTTCTGCAGGAGTTTAGGGAAGAGGAATCCGTTGTCGGGATGGTTGCTCTTGAGGTGCAGATGAAGCACATTTACGATGCTCTCCTGCATTCGCTCGATGTGTGAGACGTTCACCAGGCCTGGCCGATCTGGAAAACAGGACTTGTCTTGTTAATAGTCTTGTTAATACTTGTCTATTAGAATTTGATTAAAACACAGCACAGATTCCATCTTACCTAGACAAAAATTTAAAATAATAAAAATGTAATCATCCATATAGGAAATAGTATTATTGTTATTAAACACATAAATAATATACATATACATAATTTATTAACTACAAAATATATAATTAAAAAAATCATAAAAAAATAACAATATATATATATATATATATATACACACACACACACACAAAGTTTATATATTAAATTAGATACATACAATATAATATGAAAATCAAATAATTAAATATAATATCGGCAGAAAAACATTTTAGAAAATATTTAATTATATATATATATATATATATATACACACATACATACATACACACACATATATATATATATATATATATGTATACTGTATATATAGAAAATATAATATTTTCAATATATTATCAATTTCAAATATATAAATGCTAATAATAATAATATGTAAATTATTTTAAAAAATAAAAATAATACATTATAATATAATATAATTGTTATTAGTAAAAGTATCTATTTAAATACAATATAATAATAAAATAAAGAATTAATGAAAATAGAACTGAAAAGTTTCATAAAAATATATTAATAATAATAATATAATAATAATAATACTATATAATAATATAATTTAATTTAATACAATATATACACATTTTATTTTACTAGAATATTAAACTGATATACCTCCACAGCAGATGATGGCAGCGACAAACAGTGCGAGGTCACTATCGTCCAGTTCGAGGGAGTTAAACTTCATTGCAAACTGAAACTTGGGCTCCATCATTTCACTGAATGGCCGTCGCAAGCTCTTCAGGAACTCTCTGGTGATGAAGCCGCTGCCGTACGCCACCAACAGACCGTCTTTATTCATGCATGACGCCAACATGGCAAAGAGTGCCTCGTGAACACCGTACTTTAATAATGTCACCTGTCGGAGAAAACGGGCTGCATTCAATGATGTTCATGCAATAAGTGCATATCTGAAGATTTTCACTTTCATGAATCTTGAAGTGTTTTAAGGACACGGTGCTCATTTTTGGCCCTAACCTGGTCATTTAAGTCCAGGTTTGAGAAGCCTGGCACGGTCTTGGCGAATTCAGTCAGTTCGGTCACCGTCTCGACCGAAGTGCACTGACAGCAGTGGAATATTCGAACCTCTGCGTCTTTATTCAGCAGAGCCCCAGAAGAGCCCACCATCTTGGCCACAAGAGTCTGTTCGGCCAACTGTAGAGTCTCCATGTCGTGGATGACAAAAGGCTAAAACACAATGAGAATGAAGCACAAAGATCAAATCATGAATAAAGGGAGAAAGTTGGGTAAAAAAAAAATCAATTCAATCAATAAAAAAAAATTACAAATGAAATAATATTAAAGAAGACAAGCCCTTAGACAGTTAATTCAACATGCCATTTCAATTATCTGAATAAAAATGTCATTAGCAACAAAAAACACAAGCCTAGATCCACACTAAAATATGAGTCAGAGTTATTTCATCAGAACGAAACTTCACTGATCTTAAAATACATCAATTCCTTTCTTTTGTCTCAAGATAGATACCAGTAATGTTAATAAATACTTAAAGTGTGTGTGTGTATATAATAATAAAACCTTAACCTCAACCTGAAACTTTTCAGATGACGACATTAGTTTCAAACAGGACTAAAACTGGAAACGCTTCCCATCTCTGTAAGAAAGGTCAACACAACACCCCGAGAGGCTGGTTTGTGGGCCGTGAGAGAACAAGAGCACTGTGAGAGATGAAAGCCTCGTCTTAATTCAGCTGCTCTCACTCCCAACAGCTGGGCTGTGTCCTGCAGAGCTCAGGCCGAAGAGCACAACCAACAATCAAGCTAGTGTTACAGATGCGTGAGGGGAAACACGTCTGAGGCCGAGGCCATCCGTACTGTCACTCATCCACACCCACACTCCAAAATCCCTTTCCACAAGCCCTGTGTCATATCAAGCTTCTTTAATAAAGAGTGCTGCTTTATTCTACATATACTATATAAGTCGTACAGGGCTATGTGAAAAAGGTGCATGATTTGGCTGATAAGGGGTGATCTGTTTGTGGGGGTTTTGCTGCAGGTCCTTATTTCCTTGGTCACCGAGAACCAGAAGATCTTTCCTCCTTGCACTCCAGTTCCTGTTCTGTTCAACACAGCAGCCGACCTCCGACCCCCAGCCCTGCGATTGAGCAGAGCCAACAGGACAATGGGAAGCAACAAAACCAGAACCGTACAAACTTCAGACAGTGAGCAAAGTATGCAAGCTGGAGAATTGAGGATCTGAGTGCCATGGCATGAGTTTATATTAAGCTCTTGTGCACCAGAGACACATCAGATGCACTTGCCCAGTTGTGATTTGGCAGAAAACAACAAAGGAGAGCACAAAGAGCAGGTCAAAAGCCAAGGCAAACACATGAAGCGTAGTGGAACCACCCCGATGCTGAATCGTGTGCAGGTGTTCGCACTCTACAACCATATCTTAGTTCTGTTAGGATTGCCAAAGTTCTTTTCTCAGAGGGTTCCACTGCAGGTGTACAGGGAGGCGGGGCTTGTTCGCTCGCTTGACTCTTCAGGTGATGCTGGGCCAACCACAGGGTATGACGCCATTGTTATTGAGCAATGGACTGTTATTGATGGCGTTGCAGTGCTAACAAACTAAATCCCTTTGCTCCAGTCTCTGGCTCCGTACGGCTGGAGACTAATGTGTGTAATGCTCACCCCATCGTCAAAATGAAAAGTGATGGAAGCTTGGCCACAAAACAGATGCTCTTTCTCCAGAGACCCACGCTGCCTCACAAGAGGAGATACTTGATGAAACTGCACCTCAGAGGAAATCAAAATTGCCTACAGGATGGCAAAGCGATTCTATTCCAATCCATCCCAGTGGACAAAGTGTCTGTTTAGTCACTGCTGAAATCTGTGGTTCATTTGTCTTCCTGCCAGCATGCGTACAGCCCAATGCAAATCCTCCACCCTTCAGCAGGCCTTCAGTGTTCTGCTCAAGATGAGGAGCTCTGGGGTGGAGGCGTTCGATGAGGTGTATTACCCTGTGGTGATGCAGTTGTGTGGTTTGTGGGAGATGCCTGTCCTGGCTGTGTGTGTCTTAATGGAGATTAAAAAAAGCTGGTGTTGAACCTAATGCTATTACTACAGCAAGGCTGTCCTTGAAAGTCCCCTTGATGTGGACCAGAATGCGCAATCTGGTGCGAGGAGTGGTGTTGCATTGTGTAGACAAAAAAAAAAAAAAAGAAAAAGGAAGTTGGAACTAAAGAGCTTGACTTTGTGACATGTGAAAACCAAGCTGGATGAACTTAAAAGGCAAGAAGTCAGCCATCTGAGAACCCCGATCAAAGCCAAGAAAGATGCTGAAAGAGGGAATGGTATTGCAGTAGATCACCTGGCATTAATAAAACAATTTGTATATCTCAACCACATGAACCCAAACACATTTGAAGTTGAGGATCTGGATAGACTCATCAAATCGGCTACTAAAGGTCTGGAGAATTACGACAAGGAATGGTATGAAGAATTTAAAAGTTACGAAATGGTGAAAGAGCATGAGAGACGGGAACACTTGAAGACACTTGATGAGGAGGGCCGGAGGAAAGAAGAGGAGATGAAAAAGAAAAATGCGGGGAAAAAAATGCAGAAAAAAAAGAAAAGAAATGATTTGATATACTAAGGTAAAAAAAAACATTCTTCATTAAACACTAAATTGATAATAATTGGGTAAATTAGTAATAATTATTATACTATACTAAGTCAATATATTTAAAGTATATGCTGTTAGCACAGGACGTAATACTTTTGCAAGTACAGAAGTATTGTATTAAATTCACCAATGTTATTTTTATTTTATTTTATTTTTTTGTCATATATCAGTAAGAAGTGTAATATTGGCATTTCATTGCATTTAAGCATTGCTGTTTTTCTTTCATTTTATTATATATAATAAAATGAAATGGGATATGTATATATATATATATATATATATATCTTTTTTTTCGTTCTTTTTTTCCTGAGCAAAACATATGGAAGCCCGTTTCCGCCACAGAATAAAAAATAAAAAAAGGTTATTTTGCTACTTTTTATCTCACAATTCTGACTTTTTTTCTCAGAATTGCGCGTTATTAAGACAGAACTGCGAGTTATTAAGTCCGAATTGCGAGATATGAAGTCAGAATTGCGAGTTATTAAGTCCGAATTGCGAGTTATTAAGTCCGAATTGCGGGATATAAAGTCAGAATTGCGAGTTATTAAGTCAGAATTGCGAGATTTTTCAGCATTACTGAGATGTACTTGTCACAGAAGTGTCCACGGACGGTAGGATGCATATTCTATAGCCTGTAACCATGGAAAAGATCATAAAAGATTATTTTCGGCGCAGTTTCACTAATAGAGAAATCTTAATTTTATTAGAGGAGTTACAACATAACAGTTTACGGACTCTTGGGTGAGCGTTATGCAGGAATCATTTGTGACGAAGACACAATAAAACAGATGAGGCTGAAGTGGCACGTTTTATAGATCAGCTTGTTGGCTGTCCGGCATTATTACCAACCTGATCTCACAGAATTGTGTGAAATAACCACGTATTCTAAATGCATAATTCCGTGTTAGTATCCCATAATCATCAAAAATTCCGTGATGGGTTCACAGAAAAGATTACAATTTAATTTCACATTGTACAGTGACATGCATCAGCCCTGAAATCCACGGATTTGGATTCAAGTATTGGGTAATGATATTGGCATTATTGCATATGTATCACAACAGTTTTATTTATATTTATTTATTTATACATTTATGAGCACGTAACCCAACACCTGCCCCTAAACCTACCCTCCGTTAATAAAACACAAGATAAACCAGCAGTTACAACTACCAACATTATTTATTAAAAAGGATTAATATTCTAAATCTAACGTTAACGGAGCGGGATAATTTCAGCAATTAAACCTTGTATTTTATCTTCTTGTATCTTCTTCGCATAAATACATTGTATGGCTTCAGAAGGACTTGAAATGCAACATAACTTGTTTGAAATGTTTTTGTTTTTACTGCTTATGGTCAGTTTTTGCAATAAATAAGTGTGACTGCGCTTATATTGTTTTTATATTGTTTAGATGTGGGTAGCTTTAGGGTAAAGGTGGGGCTAGGTGCTACAATGAAAGTATACATTTTATATAAAATGAATCCAGTTATCCGTGGATAACGGCTGATGCCCGTCACTAAATTACATTGTAATCTTTTACATGGTAGTATCATGCAATTTTCGATGATTACGTGATACTAACACGGAATTATGCATTAAGAGTTCATGGTTATTTTACGCAATTCTGTGAGATCAGGTTGCTTATTACAGACAGAGAAACTATCCGTAAGTTGATGCGATTCATAGATGGATGAGGAGCTGATCTGCGTGCTCGCGGTCGTCTATGGCGAGGCATGTATAGCAGTTGCAATATGGCACCAAACTATGTGTGCCATATTGACGGATACGATAAATCCTTACGGAATATGTACAAAAGGATGCATTGATGGGTTCTCCAGAAAAATTATCTGGCTTGAAGCATACAAAAATGAACAATGACCCAATCATTGAATCACACTATGGTGCTTTGCCAGAAAAAAAGTGGCGTAAATGAAGAGAAAAATAGGCAGAATTCTGACTTTATATCTCGCTATTCTGACTTTACCAGTTCTATCAGTGACAGATAGCACATCAAAAGGAAAAAATAACTTTAAATAAAAGATAGAAACTGATTTGCATTTCATTGAGTGAAATAAGTATTTGAACCCCTACCAACCA